>BROF01002231.1:63402-130912 GCA_024346535.1 Eptatretus burgeri | reverse complement strand
TGTCCATCTTCTCTTCGCCATGTTCCCCGTCCCATCCCCATCCCTCTCCCTTCCACAGTTCACCTAATGTGTCTGTTCCCCACTGTTTTGTCCCTTCCACTCCCGCCCCTCTTGTCTCATGCCTCCTAACAGCTGTGAGTTGGGTGTTTGCTCTCATACGAGCCTTGACCAAGGTATACAAAAAAAAAAAATGTGCCCGTAATTGCATTTTTCTGTGCATGACCTTTTGACCCCACCCCATGTGGCGGGACAAAAAACTACTGCCTTTGCCAAACATGATACTGCAAAAAAATGATATTTGCACCTTCTTGTCATGTGGTGATCATAACTACCAAGTTTGGTCCTCCAAGCTTGGTAGTTATGATCACCACACGGCAAGACAGATAGATGGAGCCACTTACAATATCCCCCCAGTTTTATTCGAAAAGCGTGGGGATAATAATGCCCTTGAAGTTTATATTTAACAGCATCATTGGCATTTGAGTTCTTTTGCTTTAAGGTGTGTGTTGGTTGAACATGTTGGCCTGAACATGGTTACCTTTCAGCCAAAGTATGAACGCTTAATATAAAGTCTCCTCCTTGCAAAGAGCACCTTGCCCACAAACATTCAACAATTGCCAAAAAAATGTCAACTGTCCAACTTTTCTGCCCAAAGAAACCAAGTTGCCCATATTTGTCCCTTCCCGTCACTTTTCATGTTGCCGGAAACACTCACTCAACTGTGTTTGGTTCACAGCATGCAAGAGAACCAAGGAAGGTCACGTGAATGTCGTGTTCAACATATATATATATATATATATATATATATATATATATATATATATATATATATATATATATATAGTTTAAGTACATTCACACAAAATTTACTCGTTAAGCAAACAGTGTCACGAGATATTGGCACAACTGCAAAGACGTTCTTCATCTCAAAGAGATGTAAATGATAAGTCTCAAATTGCAATAAACAATGGTACACCAAAACAACGACTCTGGAAATGTCTACCTTGAATGTGAACTCATAAATACTCTTTCCCAGAAGTGCATACGCTATGCAAGAAAAATCAAATTCCGAGGCTCCGAGCCAGGATTTGTGCCTCTTTTCACAAGTCCACGTGGAACGATGCTTCCACCGGGGGAGGAAATGTCCTGTTTATAGTATTATGTTGCTCGCACAATGCTTTTCGGCTGTTTAGTGTGCAAACCGGACTTACAGATGTGGTATGGAAACGTGTGATTGTTTACACAGTGTAAGCAAATGCAAAACGGTGTGTGTGTGTGTGTGTGTGTGTGTGTGTGTGTGTGTGTGTGTGTGTGTGTGTGTGTGTGTGTGTGTGTGTGTGTGTGTGTGTGTGTGCGCGCGCCAAATTTTCACATGGTTTGAATTGGAACTTGTTGAGCATTGAAAATTCCATCGTGTGGTCAATTAATGAAAATGTTTGTCTTGAGACGAATCATCATTCGCACATGGAATAGATATCACACAAGTCTCCGGGCTCGACGTTGTTAACGCAGATAGAGAGATACAACGGTCAAGTGGGAAATATTCTGGGAATAATCTCAGCTTGTGAATTACTGTTCGAGATTTGAACACCACCCCTAATCGCAGACTTGCCCAATAAACTCACAGGTCAGTACAATCGATTAGGATGATGAACTTCAATGCTATAATTTGAGGCCAATGGAACAGCATTTCCGTTTTCCCAATATAAATTACATCCAAAAATATTCAGCATACGTTTTCCAGCTTTAAGTGCACCTGTTACCAATTGGAATTGCTGACAGTATGCACGTCTACCATGAAGCTGGAATACATCGACATCATCTCGATGCTTGTAGATAAGGCAGCTGGGCCTGTGTGTCCTTTGAAGGACTATATTTTCATTGTCGGGCTGACAATGCCATGCCTGCAAAGCACAAGGAGGACAGTTTATTGTCATGCCAGGAATCAAACACAGACTACACCGCAGAGCTATCCCGTACCTTCTTACCTTAGGATGTTGGGAATGAGGTGGACATTGGACTGATATACAAACATAGAATAGCAATACATACTGCAGTTAGGAGGACTGGAATGAATGAACTGTGAGCTGTCACCTTAAAAAACGAGAGGGAAGGAAACAATTGCAGACACCAGAGGATACAAAAAAATTTCAAAGGAGCGAAGGTGAGGACAGCTTAGACTTGGGAAGGCAAACGAGAAGTTAGAAGGTCAACGAACACACGACCCTGTGGGTTTGGATGTAAGCATAACAGGAGGTAAAATGGCAGAAAACAAAAGAAGGTGGAAGAGTGACACACATCAATTTGTTTGTGGTGAGAAGGCAGCAAGCCGAATGGTTTAGGAGATACTAAGGAAACTCAGGGATGTAGATGAACCTCATCGCTTTGGGGGACGAGAGATGTGATGATACAGCAGCATGAGCTTCCAATGGGGAACCTGTGCTCCATGGCACTGCACACAAAAGCTTTGTCTAGTGCAAGAACATGACAGATGCCAGGAAAGCCCCATGTCTGTGCAGCAAATACATACAAGGAAATACTAAAACAACATATAATATAATAGTATTCCTTTCATGCCGTAAAGGCACAATTGCAAGGAGTGCAGTCCTGAACGGGCCACCACTCCGACACAGGTTACTCCAAATGGTTATTACCCCAGTACACTGGTACACATTTTTGCCGACCTCGGGAAGATGACAGGCTGAGTCAACCCCTCCTGGTGTTAATTCAACCGTTGACAGGTGATCAAACTCAGGACCCAAAGGTCCCAAGCGAGCCACTTTAACCACAAAGCCAGCAGCACCTAAACAACATGCATGGCTTTTATTACTCATTTAGATAAGAAACCACACAGTAATGAATGGTGTACACTTCATTGGTGTCTAAATTCACATGTACGACATTACAATAACCAAAGTGCAAAAATTGCTATCAAAGGAAAAGATAAAAACATTGAAAAATAGAACGGCACTCGTTAGAGCGCATACCTCCACCAGGCTGAACAGTTTATATTTTGTATCCTGATAGGCTGGATCTGTATCTGTATCTGTATCTGTATCTGTATCTGTATCTGTATCTGTATCTGTATCTGAACCAAAATCTAATCAGCGTGTTCTTGTCACCGACCCAACTCATTCAGCAAATTTTGTCATAGCCCACCCACAACTTTTTGAAACATCACGCTACATATTGGTTTTAGCCCCATTGATCAGTGTCATTGTTTACAATTGACAAAATATCGAGTTCAATATTGGTAATCAGCAAAAACCGATCACCTCTACAGAACCAGTCAAAAGTAACTCCTACCTGTCTTTATTCTCAACTGTTCACTCTATTAATTGTTCACACCCTTTCACCCCTACCACCCACCGATTGCCACATCTCTACCTGCAAATGGTGCATAACTTGGGAATTGTAGCTTTTTTTTTCTTCACGGTTTCAGGCTCATGGAGGAGCTGCTACAAAACAATGCACATACGTGCAAACAAATATGAGAGAATGGAGATAACAACCAAAGAAACAACACCGGATGTGGCTTCAGGCAAGCACAGCTGGTGGCCTTGGTGGAAGTGATGTAACTTTGAAACGTAACCATGTTAGAAATGGCAATCGGCTCAAACTTTCATGGAACGACACCATCTTTGTACTCTGGGTACCTGTGACACCATCTTTTTACCCTGTGTTCCTGTGACACCATGTTTGTACTCTGTGTCCCCATGACACCATCTTTGTACTCTGTGTACCCTTGACACAATCTTTGTACCGTGTAGCCGTGACACCATCTTTTTACCTTGTGTTCCCGTGACACCATCTTGTACTCTATGTACCCATAACACAATCTTTGTACTCTGGGTACCCATGATACCATCTTTGTACTCTGGGTACTTGTGACACCATATTTGTACCCCATAAACCTTTGACACCATATTTGTGATGTCATTTTCCTCTCCAGAGTCAGTTAGACAAGCACTCAAGGAGATGTATCTGCAACACCCCCATGGATGTCAACATATGGTTGTTTGTCCATAGTCTATCCTTTTAAACACTGAGCATCAAGCAAGGATGCAGCACATACCATTTATAAATTCTTTGATACGACTCAGCTGGGGTTCCTCCGACCTGACAAACTCAGAAAGGACACTCTCACCGTTACAACTTCGAGTGTGGAGACTGAAACATTTAAAGTCCGGTTCTATTCTTACTTCGAATAAGAAAACATTTCAGGGAAATATATTTTGAATGTGTTCAACTTTGCTAAGTCTTCATCATGGGAATGACGTGAATATGTTTGCCCTGGCATCGCTTTCATGTTTAGCAACTGGAACTTTCTATATTATAAATGGCATTCGGCTCAAACTTCCACGGTGAAACACTTTTGGCGAACAAATTATTATCGTTACTTCATGCCCTGTCATCACCTCACAACAAACAAATTATGTATTACAAACTATTTATAAACAACACGTCTTATTGGAAGGAGGGAGAGGGGAGGTCAACATAACTTCCATTATATTATTTTTAAACCTGCAACTTTTCATTCGGCATGTTTTAACAGATGCACTTTTAAATGATCAAAGTTCAAAATGTGATCTCTTTTTTTAACCAATTAGATGAAGAACTCCAAACAACTTATCAAAGTTTAGTTCAGCATTAATTGGCAATGTTAAAACTTCTATTTTTTTTTAAAGTTAATACCTTTCGGTGATTGATTTGTTGATAGATTTAAAGTTTTCAAGAGGAGAAAGTAAAAAATAAAATAAATAAATATTTAAGTGAAATTAATTTTAAAAATAAAAATAAAAAGTACGTTCCCGTCAACTTGAGTCATTGGCTTTTGGTTGATGGCTTACTGATCGACCCTTGTAACTGAGGCCATTTTAATAATGTTCCAAAAGGTGGGACCAAAGGGACACAATGCCTCACGACCCATCTGAACCGTTCACCATTATCCTACTAGCTATCAATGTGATGGCCTACTGTGTAGGATGTGGATCACGCCACGCCATCAATTTGCTTGTCAAAACAGGAAGGTAGAGAAAGAGCCAAACTTCCTCTTTTCAACACAAGGGGCCAGTTTCCAGAAAATCCTTATCACCCATCAAAAGCCCACAGAAACCGAAGCAAGGGAAACTGTTGAAAGTGCAACACACCCTCGACCACCTACCCAAAAATTATCTCCTAAAGTGTCAAAAATACAAACCCCGACTTAGAACTGTCATGTTCTCCGAACCTATAACTCACAGCTCATCGATATCGATGGCAGAGAAAAAGCGTGAGGTCTGGTGCTCTGGCGTCGCATCCAATCGGGATGACAACACGGAAATGTGGAGACGTTCCACGAGATCGCTGGGTCAACGGGCCTTTGGCAATGTATGGTAATTGAAGTTTACCTGTTCTAGCATGCCAAACGAACTCGGTCCAGCTCCGAATTAGAGCACCATACTAATGTGCCTCAACACGTCCCCGTAATTATGGCACCCTGTGCAGCCCTGATGGTAATTTGAGTTTGAACTGTATGGTTAAGTTCAGATGAAGTGTCTCCATCTTCAAACTGATGAGTGTCTTGGAAAGCTCACTTAAACAATCATTTATCTGCCCACTTGGGCTCCAGCATATAAAAGGGTCACCCGTGCTGTTCCACAGACCCCCTTTTCATGGCGCAACAACTTGCACATACGAGAACGGAGACAATCAGGAATGTTCATCAGTTGGTTTTATTTGGGACCCCTACCCCCTCGAATCCAAATCTGAACTTAAATCAAGTAATGGAGAGGCGTTTGTAAGAATAGTGTGATAAATCACGAGTGGATATATGATCTGATCGCATAGACACAATGTTAGTGGAATTTCCTGGGATTGTCCTGATAGTTATGAACAACATGGAAGGGTATCAATGAGAGGAGATGGAGAGATTGGAGGAGGGGTAGTTGGGAATATAAACAAGTTGGATAATGTGAACATGTTATATATTTAATATGAAGACAAACTGTTTGAATAACCTTCCGATATCTGATGACATCAATGCAGAGGCAATTAGTGTAGCTACTCTTGTATTGCACTAAAGTGTTTATTAGTATTACCATCTGTTTGAGCAATCTATTATTTACATTGCGAGCCAAACATTTTGATAAACTATTCGCAACATCAGCACCCGACAAATAGCTCTTTTATAAAGCAATAACAATGATGAATAAACTGCTGCTGGTAATAATTTATCGCAATGCATGAAGCAATCTTTGAGGTCATCGAAACATTTAATACAATTTGCATGACAACGCTGGCAGGCAGGTTGGTACACGTTACACTAACCCATTAACGACACCTGTGCTCAGGATCCACGAATTGTCAGGACTGAGGCTATTTGATGTAGTGCAAACAGGAGTGTAAGGAGCAAAATGTAGGAGAGAAATATGACCAGAAGAAGAGAGGATATCCAAAGCAAATAGTCTGTTAAAGACAGAAAATTGGACTTGTGTGAGACTGAAAACAAGAGGGGAATTACTAAAACGGCACTCGGAACCTCCGCCAGACTGCACACTTTACATTTTGTATTCCACTGATAGTTCGGATCTGGATCTGGATCTGGATCCAGACCTTAACCAAAATCTAATTGGCTTGTTCGTCACCTATCCAACTCATCCACCAAGTGTTGTCATAATCCGTCCACAACATAAAATATCGTGCTTTGTATCATTTTTGACCCAATCATTCAATAGTGGAGAATCACTCTGAAAATTCTCTGATCCGGATCCAAATCCGGATCTTCACCAAAATCAAATCAATTTGGCCTTGGCACAAACCCAACCTATCATCAAGTTTTGTCCGAATCCTTTCATAACTTTTTGAGATATCCTGCTCACACACAGACAGACAAACAGACAGATAGGGATGAAAAACATAACCTCCGTCCACCTTCGGTGGCAGATGATAATAAACAAAGAATCAACAAACAATGGCAATTCACAAAGAAATCAATAAAGTACATAATCCATGCGAGAAAAATACATAACAAGGGTGTAATCATTCTGTAGATGCAAAAATCAATGCATGCGGTACAGCAATTGATCAGAGGGACCACTTATACAGGGTGTTCACAAATTACCATTCCACATTATCTTTTGTCAGGCCATCATCTTGCCACTTTGATTTGTGACCTCTTGCATGGTGGAGGTCCGTACTATGAACAACGCATCGGGAGTGCTCACGACTACTCACGAACGTTCCCATGGCTCAGAACCGATCCTGAATGACTCGAAAGGCCTGCCGGCCTCAAATCTCTGATTGTGGACACAATGCGTAATCTTTCCCACAATGAGAGCAAAACCAAATGGGACACTGGGTCATTGTGTAAGTACAGATCAAATTAATGCTGTAATTTCGCCTTGTCATTTCTAATTCGGTGACCGAAGCTTTTCTCAAAAGCTGAAAATTTGAAATGTCAGCAGAGTATACTTGGGTAAGAGGGAGGAAACTTTTGAGAGCCCCTAATTTGAGGGATTCACCAAAGAATTCCCTCGCACGTGGGAACGCTTCGTGCCATTCTTTTGGAAGGGTCATATTGCGGTAAAGGCAAAGTGGAGTTACAAATGAAGAACACGTCATTTAAAAAAAAAAAACAAGAGCAAATACCAAAGGGTCACTCCGGATCTTCAATTGAAATATATACTGTTGGTTCCATCATGAAATACAAAATGCTCCATCACAGATTCTTGTATTTGTCTCATGTTAATATCCTGCTCTTTATAAAGCAATTCAAGGATTTAACTCCGGTAAAAATAAATCCTCAATGTTCTTCAGAGTTTCAGGGAAATCATCGAATGAACATCATATATGATAACTAGGCACTACACAATCAAACTAGGGATAAAGATTGGTTTCTCTCTTGAAAAACACCAGACTGGCTGATGGAAGGGATAGAGTGTCTGCTTTGAGCATGGGAAATCAGTAGTTTGAGTCCCAGCTGAGTCAAACCAACGACTTTTAACATGGTACCTGCTGCTTCCTTGCTTGCTCAGCATTTAAAGGATAGAGCATGGACAAACGATGACAGGTTGGCAACCATAGGAAGGAGGACATTTTCTCATAAATTGCCCCGATGAGTGTGGAAAGAAAAGCTGCAGCACAAAGATGGCCATCGCTGGTACCCGGAGTGCCCCAGGAAGTTACATCACCTTCCGCAAGCTCGGTGGCTGTTTGTCTGAAGTCAAGCCTGGTGCCATCTCAGGCAGTTGCCTACATATGTGCGCGTAATGTGTTGCTACTCCTCCAATGAGCTTTTGGCCCTGCAGAAAAAAAAAAGTTATCAGCAATTTGTGGTCTGGTGTGTTTATAACATTGCAACTATAAATTATTATGGTCGGGTCTAATTTAATTTGGTAAGATATGATATTTGTGCAGATCATGAAAGAAAGCTGCTTTGCTTTGAGCGTATAAACACTCAGGATGGTGAACGTTGCATGAGCATTAAAGGACAAGCCTGGAAGCACTAGAGTCGGGGTGACGAGGGGTATTGATCTTTCCTCTACAGTCGAAAGGAATGACACCAAAATATATGGTACAAGCAAATGTCAGGTGATCAGGTTGGATTTGAATCCAGATGATTAATTAGGATCTCACGTCCGTCTGTCCTTGTGTATCTGTCACTTTTCATCCGAGCTTCACTCTGTACAACTGTCAAGATATACATCATTGCTTGAATATTGAAATTAAGTTTACATTGAATTTGTAGAATGAAGAACTATCTTGGGGTTGAAGGCCGAGTGTCGATCATTGTCGGCGGACAGGTAGAACAATGGACGGAATCAACAGGACGTTGATCAAGTTATGCTACCCTCGATCAACATTATGTCAATTCCATCTGTGTTTTAAAAAATATATTATTATCCAAGGTGTACATGTTTAAAATATTATTGAATCGCCTAATTAGAGAATCTGTAATATCACTTTGTCTATTTTGTTATCCTTCGAGTCTGATAATAAATCGTTTTTCTCGAATTGAATACTTAATTTCTCAAACAATGATATCATCACTTCTGACTTCCAAATGAAACTCAGACTACCATTTTAGAAAGGATTCGAACATGTGACGTTCTCAGCTTTCTGTTAAAAGGTTTTTGTGTCCATTGGGGTGCCGGGGGTCAATCAAAATTCCGACGAAGGACAGTGTCAGATTGCCAACGCTGGTGAAAAAGTGTTTAGGGACATTACATCTATGTCTCGCATGTTGCTATTTAAAGGTCATCTCCTGGGGAAATCGCACGTACACATTACTAACCATGTATGTAGTAATGGAATCAAGTATGCGAGATTTCCTGTCAATTCACTTTCCAAAAATGTAATCACAAACTTACAGTGAAAGGAAAGTTCATGATGCAATCTGCTGCACCTGAACAACTGATGCTTTCCAAGAGCTTTCTCTTGGTGCTTTGGCAAAGCCCTCAAGTGAGCGATAACACCCACCACATGCACAAGTTCCCTAAATTTAAGTCTGATATGGAAGTGTTTGTTTTCCCGATGCTTCGTGAAACTCTTGTGACATCTCTGTTTTTTAACACTCATTTTCACAATATAAGTCAATTGGTCAATGGCTGTGACTGTGGCTATTATTATCAAACATTCGTAAATCTAGTTTTCAAACAAAGGAGAAGCATAAATATACTTGAACTGCACTCGATAGAGCGCACACCTCCACCAGGTTGAACAGTTTACATTTCATATCCCACTGATAGGCCAGATCTGCATCCGAACCTCCAAAATCGAATCGGCTTGTTCTTGTCACATAACCAACTTATCCACCAAGTTTTGTCATTACTCGTCCACAACTTTTTGAGATATTATGCTATACATAATTTTTGGTGCCATCTCTCAATGGGGAAGAATCAATTTTAAAATTCTAGTATCCGATCCGGATCTTCACCAAAATCACATCATTCTGTCACTGTCACACACACAATCTCTCCACAAAATTTCGTCCAAATCCATCCCAAACTTTTTGAGATATACTGTTCACAGACAGACAAACAGACAGACGGACAGGAGTGAAAACATAACATCTGTCCACCTTCAGTGGCAGAGGTAACAATTAGGGTTATAATACTATGTATTTTTAAAAGTCTAACTTCACAGAGTTAACTTGTCATACTTGCCATGTAAATCGAAATGCCACACTTTGAAATAGAGAGGTTGAGGCTCATACAAGAGCAGTATTACAGTGGAGATGAGGAGACATATTGGAGGTGAATATACAGTACTGTTGACAGAGGATGGTTGGGTTAAAAATTGGTTGCAATAACATACAGCAAAATCATAATTTTTATGAGCAGAGACCCACGGAATGTAAAATGTGACTTCAAGTCCCCCCACTCCATACCCCAACGCATCCACAAGTCCTCAACCCCATGAACCAAATGGTTAATTAGTATGGCTTTAATTCCCCTCTCCAAACTCTGTCTCTTCTCTGCCACCCTTAGCCCAAGTATCTGTCCTGCCCTCCCCCTTTCTTCTTTTCTTCTTCACTCTTCAAGTCCTCAAGCACCCCTCGCCCTCCCATCCCACACCTAATCCCAAGTCCTCCACCCCACGGCTTCAATCCCCTCCCCCACTTCAACTCTCTGTCCTCTACTCCCTCTTTCTTCTTCAAGTCCTCAACCACCTCCCCCCCTTCCTATCCCAAAGTCCTCAAACCCACCCCCCCCCCAACTCTCTGTCCTTCCCATTCTTAACAACATTCCTTTCAGACCTCCGCCAAGCTGAATAGTTGACATTTTGTATGCCACTGTGCCACTGATAGGTCGGATCTGATTCCGGAACTAAACCAAAATCGAATCAGCTTGTTCTCGTCACCGAACCAAATATTCCACCTCGTTTTGTTACAAGTCATCCACAACTTTTAGAGATAACATGCCAGACAGAGTTTTTGGCTCCATCTCTCGACGGTGAAGAATCACTTGAAAATTATCGAATCTGGATCCGGATTCAGATCTTCACCAAATTCGAAGCAATTAGTCATTGCCACACACCCGAGCTGTCAACTAAGTTTCATCCGAATCTATCTCAACTTTTTAAGATATCGTGCTATATATCGTTTTTGGCCCTATCTCTCAATGGTGAAGAATCACTACAAAAATTCTCAGATCCGTATCTGGATTCCGATCTTCACCAAAATTTAGCGTTGCCGTCCATGGCCGGTCGCCTGCACAGAAAAAAAAAACTTCAAAGTGATTGCTTGAAAACTGTGTCCAAAAATCATATGAAACAGACAAACAAACAGACAGACAAACGCAACAGACCAACACATTTGGCAAAAAAACAAATTTTCGCCAAGTAATAAACAGACCCAAATGCAATACCATCTCCTTTGGCGAGGGTAATGAGCAAATTATTACATCCGATGATAAATATGCACGTTCTTAATTTATAAATATCATTATTTTCATCCCATATACATTTATACAGATACAATCATGTCATCATTACATGTACAACAGATGGCTACTGATGAGAAGCCTTTCTCGATAGGCTCAGCTGTGCCACTGATGCAGTGCCCCTTGTAGGTTAGAGCAGGAATCTGTGATTTGTTCAGGGTGCCAGCGATAACTCACATATTCTTTCCGAAAGACACCGTGGGACTTTTTATGTGTACCAACAACCAATTTCGGCC
Source organism: Eptatretus burgeri (assembly GCA_024346535.1). Lineage (NCBI taxonomy): Eukaryota > Metazoa > Chordata > Myxini > Myxiniformes > Myxinidae > Eptatretus > Eptatretus burgeri. Next base: position 119,253 of record BROF01002231.1, on the reverse strand, counting down.
GACTGAACACCCAGTTTAACATCCGTCCAAAAGACAGCGCACACACTCATGCCTAGCACTGCACATCTAACACCAGGATGGTAGGTTTAGCTCAGTCAGGATTCAAATCCAGGCTCAACAGCCCAGAAGCAAGTTTACCAACCTCTCGGTGATAGTGCCAGCCGCCCCACATTGTTATAAAGGGTGATCATTGCAAGTCTTTGTTCGAGCAAAGAAAAAAAAAAATAAGGGTGATGCTTCATTTGAAGGGTTAAATTGTGGTCAGAGGATCATGTAGAACATTGGTATATATATATATATATATATATATATATATATATATATATATATATATATATATATATATATATATATATATATATATATATACATTACTTTGTCAGGCATTGGCGTTTTATGCCAAACCAGAAACTTACAATCACCACTCGTATACAAAATAAATAATATAACTCCACCGACCTGATGACATTATGCATTTGGCATCATCCGGAGAGGCCTGTTTCAAGCTTGTTTAAAACACACTGTGCTTATTTAAAGATATCCTTTTCCAAAATTCCATTCTGGCTTCATGAACGAATGGAAAGCTTCATGATATATCATGGCGAAGGCTCTGTGCCAGAAGGTGGGAATGTACAGCAGGTCAAATGTTCTTCGGATTTAGATGAATACCGCTTTCCCTTAATACAAAATGTACGAATAGTTATTCCTAAAGCGATTTGGAAACAACTTATCTATTCTGCCCTCTTCCTCCAACTTATCTACCGACGTGGTTTGATTTTTCAAATTCCAGAAAAAAACGATCAGGCCGATTCCAAAATGCTTATGATTTGTTGAAGCCCAAAACCTTCTCAACAGCTTACGCAAGCTCGAATTACTTCAGGAACTTGCTCTCGTGTCATTACAGCCTTATTCTCAAAACGGCCATTTTTGAAACCGCAGATCAAAACCGCCAAAAGAAACAGCCCTGCCCATCCATCTTCAGAACCCCACATTCGGCACGCTGTGACATGTCCCAATTTAATTTCTAAAATCCCGATTACCTCACCCTAACCTCACATTTATTCTAGCATCCAGAATCGATCCGAGAATGAGTTTCAAAACGATTCGGTTGTCCCAACACGTGCAGAGATGTGGAGTTGCGATTCGTCATATGTGGCAGGACATTCTACAGCCTGGAAACAACAACGCCATACTACTTTACCACAAAATAGCCAAAATAAATAAAACAAGAATAATTCTCACGTAGTATAAATATGGTGTTCTTTAGGAGAAAACCCACTCTCACCTAAAATCCGATGATCTTATGGGTTTTGGAATATAAGTAGGTGATCACGTGAGATTTAAAATAAAGTCAACTTATTGTCCTTTCTTAAGGAACCCAAGATGTCACAACTCCTTACAGGAAATACATGTGTCGCAGATTTTATCTCTATACGACAGTAAAGACACAAAGATTCAACATACCAAGTAGTAGATACATGATTGATCCTTATAATATTTACATCATGACTACTATTGAAAGTGGTACATGCTTGCAAGCCTTGGCGGTGCATGTTTCTGTCAATACCATCTCCTCCGCTTCTTCTCTATAGTGGCAGCAGAAAAAGTAGATAAGTTTAAGTTAGAATCAGATAGGTACCTGGAAGTTATGGAGATAGAGGGGTATGGGGATGTTGATCCCCTCTCCAAGGGGAAAAAAAGAAATAATAATAATAATAATAAAATTACAAATAAATAAATAAATAAATAAAAATACAAAAATATTTTTTCTTTCATTAATTAAAAACGTTTTTTGTTTTGGCATTTTCTTTGGATCTTGGGTTGGGTGGTGTTCGCGCAGGCAAGATGGGCTGAATGGCCTCCACCTGCATTGGATTTCCTTGTTCCTCATTCTTATTATTCACCTTCTTCTTCTTGTGTATGGCCAATATAGGATGCGCTAAAGTTGAATGTCTGGGCTCTGCAGCCATGTAGTTGCCTCAGGGGTGAGTTGGAGTAGGACTGAAAGTCCTTCCGATAGCTGCCGCAAGGGACAGTGTGACCTGATGTGCTCCATCGTCTGCATTCCCCCACAGTCACAGAGCACATCCGACCTCATCCTCCATTGGTGGAGGGTGCTGCCGCAACAGTGCGGTCCAGTGTGTAGCCTATTGATGACTGTCCATTGCCTAAGTGGGAGTGTCAAACCGGGTGTAGCAATGGTTGGATCATGCACAATATGTTTATTTTCCATAGAGTCACTTGATCTATCTAAAACACTGGTACTGATGACTTGCCAATAAGTGATGAAACCGGTCCGTCTGCTGTTCGGGGCATGTAGTGTTGGGATTTTCATGTATGTGCTCCTTATGAATGTCTCTAGCTGTGGAGGAGCCCAGGTAGGGTTTGAAAGAGCAAATGGGCTTACCTTGTATAGCTTTATGCAGGTTCAATTATTTGGCTGGAAGAGTATGGGGGTTAATTTGAAAGATCATGGCCACAGCTGGGCCCCCTTGATTAGGTGAGAGTTGATGTGTTGTTCGGACCCATGACACACACATATATATATATATATATATATATATATATATATATATATATATATATATATATATATATATATATATATATGTGGTTGTGTTTTATGTCTGTGTCCATCGATAGAATCGGCCCCACCAGTAGTAAACCCATCTTTTTGCATCCCGTTGGAATCCTCTTAGCAAATGGAGACAAAAGAAAACATTTTCAAACCTACAGAGTAGAGAGTTCAGGGTGCGGGGCAGACTCCAATTTTCTCTATGTAAATATGTATCGCATAGTTGGTGTGAATAACACAAACTACTAGCCTCAAATGAAAGATAAATTCAGCTGGGGTCACCCACGACACAAGGAGTGGGGGGGGGAGGGGGGCAGGGTGGAGACACTTTTTTGAGTCCCTCTTTGAAAGAGTCTCAGACCTGGGATTGACCTGGCAATATATTTTATGGGGGTGGGACTTTGCACTACCTGCAGCTAATTGCTTTGTCCTGTGTGCAGAGTTTCAAATAATGTTACATTATGGACTCAACTCGGTGTCCAGCTCGTGCTTTAACGAATAGCGAAGTTTTTTTTCATGACATTCATCCTCCCAGTAACATTTGAAAGCACCCCCGGCAGAAACAATAATCAGTTCCCATCTCTCTGGTTGTAACTTCCAAATAAACAACAGTCTGATGGGATGTAAAACTACAGAATAAGGTGCAAAGAATAATTCATATTTGAACGAGGCCGGAAGATTGAGGAACCTTTGCCGTACATACCTTACAGTTGAGTGGAATTATATTATAGTATATGAGGATGATAATACGGATGACGACGACGACGACGACGACCTTTCTTGTGAATCGCTGTATCATTACCTCTGCCACCTAAGGTGGATGGAGGTTATGTTTTCAGGCTTGTCTGTCTGTTTCTCTTGTTTGGCTGTGAGCAGGATATCTCAAAGCATTATGGACGGATTCAGACGAAATTTGGTGGACACGTTGGGTGTATGACAATGACAAATTGCTTTGATTTTCATGAAGATCCGAATCTGGATACTATCATTTGAAAGTGATTCTTCAACATTGAGAGATTCGGCTAAAATCGATATATAACACGATATGTCAAAAATTTATAGATGAATTCGGCCGAGCCTTGGCAGTCCATCCACAATGTTTTTGAGATATCATGCCATATATCGATTTTAGCTCGACCTCTTAATGGTGAAGAATCACGAATAAATTTTCAGATCAGGATCCAGATCCGGATCTTCACCAAACCTGTCCATCAAGTTTTGTCATAACTTGTCCACATCCTTTTGAGATAACATGTTATATATATCTTTTTGGCCCCATCTCTCAATGGTGAAGAATCACGAAGAAATTTTAGTATCTGGATCTGGATCTTCACCAAAGTCTCATCATTTCGTCCTTGTCCCACACCCAACCTGTCCCCCAAATTTCGTTCAAATATGTCGGTAAGTTTTTTAGATATCCTGTTCGCAAGCAGACAAACAAACAGACAGGTGAAAACATAACCTCCGTCCACCTTCGGTGGCAGAGGTATCAAGGACTCACTTCCACTGGACTATCTGTTGGTTCTCTGAGTACCAGGTAGCTCTGTGTCAGTACTTGAAAACATATTGTTTAGCTGTGAAACATCCGGAAGAAACATTATGGTTAAACATAGAAACTTTTCAATCACTTTGCTTCTTCCCAGTGCTGCCACATCCACACCCCACCAATATGATTGCATGTTGGGCAATAAACAAACCATAGTTATTTTTCCACAAGAGAAAAGATAATGAGAGAATAAATAGAATTCAAAAGAAATGGGACAATACAAAACCATTAACCACAAGATTTGGAAAGATAAGAGGTCTAGTCACATTGGCAAGCTCACACGAACAACAGGCCAGGTTTAATTTTGGAGTAAAAACAAGACCACAGTCAGCAGGGTGTGGCAAAGAGAAAAAGACAGCATTTAAAATAAAACAGAACAAAGAATAACCTTTCTCGACTTTGGGACTATTGAATTTACAACAAAAAAAACCTCACAAAGTACAAGAGATTATACTGTTTAACAAACACTTAAAATATAAATAGAGTACAGTGGTGTGAAAAATACCATAAACTAACGTGAATCAAGTTAAAAATTATTTGTTCACAAAAAACTGTTTCAATAACAAACGGATTTTTTTTCAATCAGACCAAAAGATGCCAGAGCGAAGTCGATGGTGCGCTATCACAACTCCCCACGCTTCACACCAAAAGCAAAATTGAACAAGAAAAAGAGCAATCAGAGATTGCAGGCCCTCACCAGGACTTGTTTTGCGTGGTGTTGTGTGGTGTTTGTGTAGTTTTGTGTGGCGTTTGTGTGCTGGAGTGTTACGTAATTAGACATAATTCGAACTGCCACTTTATAAATCCTGGCAGTGATGACTGGTTCAGCCATTCCAGAGAAGAATATTTTTAAAGGTTTTCTTTATTAAAACAATATGGCTGCCGAATCACGTGACCGATGACGTCATCAAAAAATTTGGGGGACCATTTTATCCCTAGATGGCCCTCAAAAAAAATTCATACTGATCGGATGCGGCATTCTACATATGCAATTATGAAGTCATAACGAAGGCATCTCTGACGTCATAAAAAATCACACTCATTCCCCATGAGGAGTACTTGCTATGTGCGAAGTTTCATTTTTTTTCCTTGGTGCAGTTTCAGAGATACAGATGTCCAAATTTTTTCTGCTTTCCCAATATGGCTGCCACACCACGTGACAAATGACGTCATAATTATCATTATAATATTTTACATGAGAACTCACACCAATGTTGAAAATTTCGTCCAATCCGATAAGTGGTTGCAGAGAAAAACACGAAAGTTCTGTACAAACAAACAGTTAAACAGACAAACAAACGGACCCAAATACAATACCCTCTCCTTCGGCGAGGGTAAAGATGACAAAAAGAATTCCACCAGGATTGACCCAATATCAAATTTTGAGTTCAAAAGTCTTCACGTTTTGACCCCATGACTCCAAGTCCCCACCCCCTGGCACATGAACCTGGGGTCAATTCCCCCAAAAAATCGTTACATATTTCATGCCTCCCCTAATGTTGACTGAATATACAACGTTTCATTTTAAAATGTTTTAAAATGTGCCCGTAATTACATTTTTCTGTATTTGACCTTTTGACTCACCCTAAGGACAGGGCCAAAAATGATACTGCTCGAGCACCTTCGTGCCTTGTGGTGATCATGACGACCAAGTTTGGTGGATTCCTACCCAACCATTTAGGAGAATTTCGTGTGATGGATGGACAGACAGAGACAAACAGAGGCGATTACAATATCCCCCCAGATTTTTTTTAAAAAGCGTGGACATAATAAAATACATGATAAAAACACACAAGCTTGCCTTGGATTTGCATTGAAGAAAACATGAGCGAGGTCACCAAAATGATTGATCTTTTTTTTAACGATAAATGGATGAGGTGTGTGACTATGACTGTGCGTGTGTGTGTGTGTGTGTGTGTGTGTGTGTGTGTGTGTGAAGCATGTTTTTGTCGAGTTCAACTGGAGTGTTCTGATGTGGAGTGTGACACTCCGAAATGATCGTAATTATCTCCTGAGTTGATTTATCTAATCAACTCCAAATAATCTGGAACAATTCCCATGTTTTAAATGCACACCATGTTAAGGTGTATAGAGCAGATTAATAGGTCCTGCCATGGCATGGCATTCTCATTACAAAAGCAACGAGCAGCCGTTGAAGACAAAGTCTTCGATATCCCCCGCCATAGTAAATGAGGATTAACAAACTTATATTCCCTAAGCGTGTGCAATATGTATGTGAAGTTTCCCCTTGATCTGTCCAGCCGTTCTGGAGAAGAAGATTTTAAAAATGTAATAATTTTCAATCCAAGATGGCTGACGAACCATGTGACCTATGACATCATAAATTTACATTCTGCCTCCAATCCTCCAGTGGAATACGTGTGTGAAGTTTCGTGTTAATCGGATGAGGTGCGTTTTTCTTTCCAAGATGGCCGCCAAACCATGTAACTTGTGACGTCATAATTTTTACTCTGTATGCAGAAATGATGGAAGATGATGGTTGCAAATTTTCGCTTCGTTAGGTTATGTGATTCCAGAGAAAACATTATTTAATATTTTCTTGAATCCAACATGGCTGCCAAAACATGTGACCTATCAATTAGAAAATATCAAAAGGCACCAGTTAACCACTTGCTTGAGATGTGTACCAAAATTCGTAAATATATCTTGAAGGGATTTGTAGTTAACCTCCAAAAACGAAATGTGACGGACAGACGGAACCCATTTCTATATCCCCCGCCAACTTCGTTGGTTGGCGGGGGATAACAACAAAAATAATGATATTGTAAATATTCTTTTTGATTGAATGATCTTGCAAAAAGAATGTTATATTGTAACAAAGCAAATATTAATTAATACTAATAATTTCAAGAACAACAGTAATGGCGGTATCGTTTGGCAATAATAATAATAAGGAACGTATAATCCCCACTCTGGCCCAAGAACAAGCTAATGCTTGTCTTTTTTTCTGGGTTTGGTGAAAAGACAGCGAATGCACAAGCAGTCCAGCAGGCAGGCATGCTACAAGGCCATGAAGACCAAAGAAAATTTGGTCCAAATGGACCACAATGGCCCAACTAGTGTATATAAAAGCCTTAGGTATGTTTCCGCATGCGTCTAAAAAAACACATCATAAAGGCCCGTCTAACAGATGGATTGAACTCAGATAAGGTTCTCATACCACACATACCTCTCTCCTTCCATCTGATACAAATATGTGTATTTTTCATGTCAAAGTTCTTTTATTAAAAACGAAAATGCTACACCGCCCACTATACCACCCGCTACACCGCCTGAAGTGTAAACATGGCTGAACCGTCTGAGAGAACTCTGAAAAACAGTCAAAGGTGTGCTACTGAAACATCAGAGGAGAGATCAAATAGACAAAGAGACCAAAATGAAACTACAATGATGAAGACGGACAGAGAGCATTGAAGAAAGAGAAGAATGATTGAAATGAGAAGAAGAGCAAAACGCCATCGGCCGAATCTGGTTGAACTACCACGTGGGAATAATCAACAAGCTGTAATCAACATGGAAGAGCATGACGAAGACACATTATCGGGGCCCGTGGATTGGATTTAACTCAGATACTGTTCACATATGCTGCACGCCTCCCATTCCATCAGATACAAATATGCCTTTCAAATTCAAAGTCGACATTTTCTGATAAATTTGGCCTTTTCCATGACCATCAACAAGTCACAGGGACAAACTTTTGACAGAATTTGCTTATACCTTCTGAAACCCTCATTCAGTCATGGGCAACTCTGTGTTCGCTCTCTCAAGAGTTCGATCACTGAACTTATTAAGTGTTGTATCTCAGAAGAACGAGATTGCTAATTGTATTTACGGGGAAATATATGAATAAACGTGTTCAAAAACAATAGGCCGCGTGTTCCGTGGGTGTATAGCTAGTCCCTTTGTAAAAGACGAAGGAAAGTGCACAATTTTGTGAAAAAAAACTAGCACACCTTCAGCTCACAGGTGGACACAATCTGCATTCGGATACCAAATTCACTCCATTTCTGTTATTATTGTCACAGAATGATCATTACCTCCTTCCACTGAAGGTGGAAGGAGGTTATGTTTTCACCCCTGTCTGTTTGTATGTACATGTGTTCAACCCTGAGATGGCAGAGTGTAGGGATAAGATAGACTCTTGGATAATATGGATCCAAAGGGATCTGTGACTTGAATTAAAGCAAATAAATAAATAGGTGCTTCAGAGCATGTTATCTTTGGGGTCCTTCATGATATATTGTTTTGGATCTTGTGGATCATGAGGGTTACACACAAGACTTGTAGACGCAACCCATATAGCTCAGGACAGGGTGAGTTGAAGTCTCCTTGTCCAGAATATATATATATATATATATATATATATATATATATATATATATATATATATATATATATATATATATATATATATATATATATATATATATATATATATATATATATACAGAGCCTGGTGTGTTGGCGCAGTGGTTAGGGCAGCGGCTTGGGATACAAAAGGTCCTGAGTTCAAGCCCCGTTGAGCCACTGAATTAATACACCAGGGGGTTGACTCAGCCTGTCATCCTTCCGAGGTCGGCGAAATGAGTACCAGTGTACTGGGCCGGTGTATACCCCGGTTAAAATAGGTGTACCATATCCCTGTGTGTCGTAAGAGGCGACCAGGGTTGCGTCAGGAAGGGCATCCGGCATAAAACATGTGCCAAATCATTATGCGGATCATACGGATGATCCGCTGTGGCAACCCCTAACGGGAGCAGCCGAAAGAAGAAGAAGAAGATATATATACACAATCACACAAAAACAACCCAACCTCACTGTACATTGTGCTTTGAATAAAATGGGCTCCAGGAATGCTGGATGAGTTGAAATAAACGAGAGGCTTGTAGTATTATGTACTCGTTTGTAATGATAATAACTCGGGCTCCGTTTGAAACAATGGCTCATGATGTTTACAACCCAGGGAGAGGTGCCATATACAAAATGTATTTGTCCATGATCGAATTGTCCACCAAGATCCTTGTGATTCACATGAAAGTACACCGATGTCTTCTACTGTCTTTGTCCTGCATGTGATTTATGTACAGACTCCAAACAATTATTTTCCAAATTTGTAGACCCTCAATCAAATCACCACCTGTGTTAATCCCCATACTACGTGTCGTATGCAGAGAGAAAAGTGAGAAAAAGGGAAATGAGAAAAGGTGAGAAGAGGGGGTGGAAGAGCTGAGGAGGAAGAGGGAGAAAAAGGAAAAGAGGATTCGAGAAGGAAGAAAAGGAAAGGGGGGGTGGGAAGGGGGAAGAGTTCGGTATTTACACATGTATCGGGTCAAACATTCAGTGTTTACTTTGTGCTTGATATATGAATGCTTGATGACCGTAACAGGTACATGGCTCAACTGGTATGGTATGCATGGGAAACAATTGAATTTATCTTCATAATAATCATTATTGAACACCAACATAGAATATTCTACACCATTCCACCAATTGTTCCACCATTTCAGAAAACAGTTCATAATAGATGTGCACAAAGCTGCACTTGTTCGGAGTTTTTGTCCAAAATGAAAGCCATTCAGGCCAACGTACTATATTTGTAACAGCATTCTGTATATACTCAACATTGACTTCACATTTTGATCGACAGGAGACAAACGGTAGACAAAAGGAAAGGATGACATGGCAGTTGTCAGTATAATGAGCGACCTGTAAGCAAGACAAGCACCTGATTGTACACAGAATTCAATCAATATTTGAGCTTCAGAGATTGTATCAGGAAGAAGCATTTACATGGAATGCACAACCGCTTCACCAAAGGTACTTTCTATGCTATGAAGTGTCAGGACATAATTGCATTTGAACGGGCAACCCGAGAAGAATGAAGGCTCGAGGTGAGACGATAGCTATACCCAGTATGCATCGCTTTGTAGCCCAAACGAGTCCATCAGATTGATCGGGCGAGCACCGTTAGCAAACGGTCAATCTTCGTCGTCTAGGCCCGAACCGAGTCCAATTTACCAACGGCCATGCCAATATCAGCAGAACCATTTGCAAGAAAAAGCACTTCCATCTCACCGATGTGGAAAGAAAAGCATTAGCAGAATCATTAGGGATTTTGTGACAAAGCTGGAATGAGCTGAGAAGGACTGCAACGTGTCAGTGCTTTAAAAATTCACTGTGATGTGCAGAAGACAATTCCTTTATCTGGAAAATTGATGATGTTCAGTTGCTGCTGTATTCTTGGCATCCCTGGAAATGCTTTTGAGTAGCAATTGCTTGGTCGACAACGATTTGACAACTTTCAAGGCAAAAAGAGCCGAGCCAAATATTAAATAATTTGCTGGGTATATATATATATATATATATATATATATATATATATATATATATATATATATATATATATATATATATATATATATATATATATATATATACATATATCAGAGTAAGCAATCTTATATCAAACATAAAATAAGTACATTGGCCTGAAAAACATACAAATGACCAGTAATTTGATGTGGTCTTCTTTTTGAAGGTACTGTACATTTTAAAACAGCAAATTATCTGCTCAGTTGAAATGAACATCGATGGCTTACAGTGAAATGTGCATTTTCTAAACATCCTGGCTATCAAACTGGACGTTTAATTATGGAGGACATAAGAATAGGTTTGGAATTGCAAGCATGTGCAAATTCATGATAACATGCAAAGTGCATGGAATAATAAGAAGCCAGGGTTTGGAATCATTGTTCCGGGAAGATTCCAGGTGCGCACGAGAGTCTGTGTTAGTGAGATGACAGGTACAAAGAGCAATGAAACAGCTACTTCCTCACTTTTGATTCTAATTTCACATGATACGAGTGCTCCGGGCACATAGTGCGTTTGGCATTTCATTTACATGAAGCATTGATGAGATTTTTCCTTTCCGGCCCTCCCGTCTTGTTCCTTTTTCTTCCCTCATTCAATCGCCTTCACACATTCCTTTCACCTCCTCTCATTTAACTCACTTCTTCAATTCTCCATTCTTTCCCCATAACTGCAATCAAAGAACCCTTGTCCATGACTGGTTGTCGATTTAAGCTTCTGAAACCTCACGTGTCATGTTTATTTAATTTCTCCCCTTTTTTAATTCACTTCTTTAAAAAAAAATACTTTTAAACCCCAGTTTAGTCAACTTCTACTTTCAGGTCCCACTTTGCCTGCCACCTTATCATAAAAATTCAGAAATTATTTGCTGATGTGGACATTCTGAAGGGGACGGAGGGGTAGGGTGGAGGGAGAATTCGGGAAATGAGATGGGAGAGACAAAAAATAGATCATTGAGGCATGAGGACAGCACAATACATTGTAATCAATCTTGGTGGCAAAGTACATCACTTCTACCAAGAAAGGAGACCCAACTTCATGGCAATGCAAAGTTACCCCCTCATGTCTCAGTACAGCAAGCCTGGATTTTGGGAGTTGAACCAGGAGGGGGTTATTGGAAGAGCGCAGGCATGATGGAGGGACTTACCTTCGTGTACAGCCTTTTTGGCTGCTGGTTGCATCAATGGTTAGGGGCACGGCTATGCCACTGATGCAGTGCCCCTATTACCAGTACACTGGTGCTCATTTCACCGACCTCAGAAGGATGACAGGCTGAGTCAACCCGCTGGTGTTCATTCAGCGGAAAACAGGGCTCGAACTCAGGACCCAAGGATCCCAAGCCACCACCCTAACCGCTAAGCCAATGCCAGGCTTAAGGAGGAACTGGGAAGGGTTAGAGGGCTGAGATAGCAGAGAAAGTTCGCCCAGAGGAGGGGAGGGAAAAAAAACAGAGAGGTCACAGACCTGTCTGTGATGTGAGAGCAACAGACCTTGTCCTTCAGCATCATTCTCGGAGATGCCAACAATGTTGGGAGTTTTACGTTCCATGAATTCTCGGAGAGACTAAGATGCTGAGATGCTCGTCCATAGAAGAAAGCAGTCCTCCATTGAGTGACAAATAAAGACCTTGTAGGTTGTGAGAAGTTTCGATTTTTCACCAAATGATTTGGAATGATGGAGGCTGCCAGTCTGCAGTTGACTTTGGAGATGAGCTTACTTTATGGGTGGTCCAGAAGAGGTCATGGCTGATGCTGAGGACTCGAAGCTTAAGATAAACCTTTCCCAGTGGTTGACCGTGGAAATGGATGGGTTAGTTTGATGATCCTTCTGGAGAAACAAGGTGCGACTGTGATATTTACCAATATTGAAGGATGATGTTCCATTCATCAAAATATTTCACCAATTTAAGATCATCAGAATGATGTCAGTGGCATTGGGTACTGTACGAAACAATGTAGAGTCATTTGCAAAATTAAGAGAGGGTTGCACAGCATCAGAGGTTGTTTCTGGAGATGAGGAAAACTGGGCCCAACAAACTGCCACAGGGCATTCCGGCCTTCACTTGAAGAGGGGAGGACAGCAAAGGGTTCCAATGATAGCAACACATTGACTGCATGAGTGGAGGAAGTCAGTAACCTTGGGTGTGAAAGCAGCCTTGTTTGTCACAGGTGGTAAGTTTGGCACGTAAATCAGGATGCCAGACTATGTCGAATGGCTGAGATATATGAAGGGAGATGGTCTTGAACACTTGTTTGAGATTTATGGCCTCCAACCATTGCGGAGAGAAGAGCAGCAGCATGTCCAGTGTTGAGTGACCGCATGGGGATCATAACCTGATATCTGATGATCCGTTGTTTGTAGAAGAGAAAAGACGATGACAGTACCAATGATGGATTCACTTGCTTTGCTTACAACTCCTGGATATCCTTCTCCCTGTAAGTTCGCTTGTTTGTAATTGTGAGGATCTGTTTCTGCACCTTCTTGTGGATGGGAGTGTTCCAGGCAGACCGGGAGCAACCAAAGGAGAAAGATAAGCTGGAGAGCACAGAGAGAGGAGAAGCAAGAGTAGCAGAGCACGATTTGAGAAAATGAGCACCGATGCCATCTGGACCCATCGTCAAAGTCGGGTCAAGGCTGGATAGAACTTTATCTCCCTTCTCGAGTGAGGACACCACATCCAGTAGACAGTGAGTCTGAGGAAGTAAGAAGGGACAGAGCAAGATGGATTAGGACCATGAGATTTGGAGGAAAAAACCAAATTGAGACATTCTGCCTTAGCTCGAGAAGAGTCTGCGGTGATGCCTTTTGAGGTGAAGGAGGGGATGGAGGTGGAGCTTTCACAAAAGACAGACTTGACAAGGTGCCACCACGAATTTGAGGAAGGAAACTGGATGGAGTGTTGTCCATTTATTGTTTTCACATAGTAACTGTACAATCATACCATATACAATATCTACCTCCAACTACCTCACACCTTCTCATCTCCTTCCTATCACACTTTTGTTTCTCATTTGTAGTGGCTCAGTCCATTTTTCTTTCTATTATTTTGCTGTTTCCTTATAGGCAAGTTGGGTAGTAGCAGAATTTTGAGCAGTGTATGATAAGAAAACAATTAGAATGGCATGAAATATGAAATTATGGAGTTTACTAAACCAAAATATGCATTTTGTGTTCAGAATAACAGCCTGTAATGGGATGCGTAGACTATTAAGTCTTAGCAAACCAAACTACAATCATGAAGCTCCTACAGATAAATTAATCATGTACCAAAAACTCAACAAAATGAAGCTACCCTCACAAAACTCACGTGATTATTTATTTCCAAAAACTAGGCCTTTATCACCGTTCACAGAGCAGAATCTTGTGGCTTGCGCTGAGAACCGAGTATGGGACTAATAAGATATGCCTGCCAAAGGCATCACAATGCAGTGACTGGCAATGCAATGTTGCCATTCGGCAGGCCACAAGGGGGTTTTGGGCCAGAGATTAAGAGTAGAGATGAAGGCTCCTCACAAGGGGTTAATTCACCTTCCGAGCACTCTCCTTCGGGCCAAAGTCAATATTTATACGCGGTGTAATGAGGCAAGCCCATCACAGCCTAAATTAGAGATCACTTTGACTGATGGTGTTGAGATGTCTAAATTATACTTAGTTGCCCAGTGAGGCTATCCGTCTTGAGCTGATCAATACAGCCCAAGCTGCCGGTCAGCATATGTTGGAAAAAAAACCCAAGAACTTCCTCTCCCTGCCACTTCAGTCTCGAGAACCATCACTTTTTATTTGGGCATCTTCAAATCATTTGGAACACCATGACGATCGACAACAACGTGGTCATTTCGATTTGGAAATAATCAAACGGCTTGAATCGAGCTAGCTATAGAGTGAATGGCATCATGTGAAGCTGCGTGTTTATCACCAACTGAATCTCATTCATGTCTTTGTTTTATGGAATGACTTTCACAAATCATGTGTATCTGATCTCAGCAATATATTCCATCTCATCCATAAAGCAACAATCTATTTTTAATGGAAGAATTAAACTGTATTTTACAAAATATATATATTGAGATAAGAAAGAGAAAGGAGAAAGATACGAGAGAAAGAAAGCAGGTTGGAGGTGTGTGTGAGGGGGGAATGGGAAGAGAAGGAAATGAAGGTTGGGAGGAGATGGGAGTAATGGGAGATGGAGCATACATGTAGCATATGGGATGGGAGGGGAGATTAAAATTTCTGCCATAAACGCATAATTAATAAATTGATAGCCCCTAATTTTGGCATTGTATTTAATTTTTTTTCAGATACCATAGATATCATAACCTCACAACTATATGCATATTAAATACATATTTTGAAGTCTATCATAATGTATATACTGCAGATTATAGTTGAGTCATATATTATAATTGATTATTTCGATTATAGATTAAATAGATTACATAGATATAGTTGAGATTATACACATGAAAAGTTGTTAAAAAAGAAGGAAAAGAAAAGCCCCAAAAAGCAGCAATTTTCCAGCAAAGGAACTTCATGCCTCGATATTGTGGTCTTGAAATGCAGATCGAGCTGAGAAGCACCGACTGTTCAACGTGCGATGGAAATGTATAATTATAATGCTTATGATCATTTGCCTTTTGGTTGGTTTGATTGTCATTTGATTGCATTTTCTTTACATGTGTTCAATGAGCTTGATGCGTTCAAATAAAGGGTAAGAACAGACCGGACAGATGTGTTGGCAGTGAACAGACAATGGCCGACAGCAAACAACATCTTGATCATAAAAGTACAATTTGCTAATCACCATTCAAAATCAGGCTTGCTTGATATCTACATCCTTTGATCAAATATGGAGGAATGTTAAGGAAAACCTGCCAAGTTCGGTCTACGAAGGAAACGACCATTGGGTGCGACAGAAAATTTGTGGCTTGTGGATACCCGAAACGGACGCCATTATTTTACCTCTTGCTATTTATGCATGTGCCATTCCAAGGGATGATGAAACAAGTTCACATATTTGCACGCATATGGTTTGCAACACATACTGGATATTTAGAGCTGATAGATGCAAATGATGAATCATTTTGACAATCAACCAAATCAAGAACATGTGACTATTGGATACAAAAATATAATTTGCCATCCAACTGCCAGGGTGTCTATTTATGGTTCATCCTGATATTCTGTTCGAGAGCATATTTAATACATTTGCTTTAAACTGCCTTTTTGAAATGATCCTTACACCGTGTATTATTAGTTTACCATCACTGGCAGGATATATTTATTTGCTCTTCAATTTTTAGAAACTTTTTGCCAACTTTTTTTTTCTCAAAATATAGTTTGGTTTCGCATGTTTAACTTTTTCAAAAATCAACATCAAAAAGCATTTCATTTCGATCAGGAACAAATGCATTTATTTATCTCATAATATTATGTATCTCATTTCAATATATTTTTTCAAAAAATGTATCAGCCTTTTCAATCACAGCATGCACATGCAAACGTGCACCCACCCACAATACGATGTTATTTGGAGGCATCTGCACTTTGTGCATGTAAAAATAAATGATGAAACTACTGAGCCCAGTGCTGCCCTCCTCTTCCATGTCACAATCATGCTCCTCTCCTCCATCACGCCTCTCGGCTCTCAACCTCTCCCCCACTTCCCCCTCCCCCCCCCCACGCCCCCACACACACACACACACACACACACACACACATTACCAACTCCATATTTCTCTTGGATCCTCCCAGCTTTCCTTCCTTAAAATTTATGTCTCACTTAACCACCCCCACACTCTGCCCCCAGTTAAGCAGGGTGTTCTGTCTCCAAGGTGATTGACAACAAAGGTCCCGTGGTAGCTCCTGAAAAGAATAGGTCATGATGTGACAATACACTGAATGAATTTCTAATTCCTCAGTTGACTAATACTGCGAAAGCAATGGAAAACCACCCAGAGTATTGTCTTTGTACTAACTAGTCTTTGACAGCACTGACACTCTGGAAAGAGCATGGCCAAGGATGGCAAGACCCCTCATCCAACTTTTCCAGAAGTTTGCAGATGTAATGAATGGATGGCCTCTTATAGCAAATGAACTTTGAAGTACACAAGAATAGAGCTTCACAAAATCAAAAGGCATTATTGATCTACTACATTCTGGATTGTAAACTTTTCTCAATGCCCCTATTCAATAGTGATGTTTATCCTTGCCAAAGGAGAGGGTATTGCATTTGGGTCCGTTTGTTACTTGGCAAAAAAAATTAAAAATTTTGACAAGTATGTTGATCACCTCCGTTTGTTTGTGTGTCTGTGTGTTTGTTTGTTTGTTTGTCTGTCCGCTCGCCTCCAGCCCAAACCGTGAAACCGATCATTCTGAAATTTTCAGTGAATAATATCACCGACCCTGGGACGGTCCTGCATTGAAGTTTTGTAAAACTCGATCGACCGAAAAGGTCTACATTGGCTAATTTGAGCCAAATTTTCGAAAATCCTCAAATTTCATTCAATTGAGTTGAAATTTGAACAGGATTTGCATATCCGGTCATTTAATTCAACCACCGATGACTTTTGAGGTTATCATAGGTCAAAAGGTCAACATCGGCCATAAGGTTAACCCAAAATAGGCTAAATTTTTTAATTCTTTCTAAAATTGTCAATTTTCATCCGATTGACTTGAAATTTGAAGAGAATTTGTACATCCGGTCACTGAATTCAACCACCTACTAATTTTGAGATCATCATCGGCCAAAAGGCCAAATTTTCTGAAATCCTCAATTTTCATCCGATTGACGAAATTTGAAGAGGATTTGCATATGAGGTCAATGAATTCAAACACCTATTAATTTTGAGGTCAACATAGACCAAAAGATCAATATTGGCCAAATTTCTAAAATCCTCAATTTCAATCCATTTAACTTGAAATTTCAAGATCATTTGCACATCAGGTCACTGAAGTCAACCACCTACTAATTTTATGGTAAACATAGGCCAGAATTTCTAAAATCAATTTTCATCTGATTGACTTGAAATTTGAACAGGATTTGCATATCAGGTCAATTAATTGAACCACCTATTAATTTTTAGGTAAACGTAGGTCAAAAGGTACACATCGGCCAACAGGCCAAATTTTCTAAAATCCTCAATTTTCATCCGATTGACTTGAAATTTGAAGAGCATGTTCATGTCAGGTCAAAGTGTCAACACAGGCCTAGTTTCTAAAATTGATAGATAGTGCCAAAAACTAAATATATCACTATATCTCAAAAGGTTGTGGACGAGTTATGACAAAACAAGGTGGATGGGTTGAATCGGTGACAAGAACAAGCGAATTGGATATTGGTTCGGATCCAGCCCATCAGTGGGATACAAAATGTGAACTGTTCCACTTGGCAGAGGTATGCGCTCTACCGAGTGCCATTCTACTTTGTGCTGTTTTGCCAAGTTGTTACTCTATGAGTGATTTTTCATTTGTTTGTTTGTCAGCACAGAACTTTCGTGCTTTTCTCCACAACCGCTTGTTGAATTGAGACAAAATTTTCACCATTGGTGTCGAATTCTCATGCAAAATGTTTTTATCATAATTATGACGTCATAGGGCACGTGGTGTGGCAGCTATATTGGAAAAACGGAAAAACCTTGGACCTCTGTATCTCTGAAACTACTCCAAGGAAAAAAATTGAAACTCTGCAAATAGCAAGTACTCCTCAGGGGGAATGAGTTTGATTTTTTTTATGACATCATAGGTGCCCTCGTTATGATGTCATAATTGTATATATAGAATGCCACATCCGATCAGTATGAAAAATTTTGAGGGTCATTTAGGGATAAAAATGGTCCACAGAAAAAAATTTCATTACATCATCGGTCAGGTGATTTGGCAGCCATATTGTTTTTTTTTGTTGTTTTTTTACTTCAAAAATCTTCTTCTCTGAAGTGGCTGAACAAATCGTGGCAAAACTTTACATGTATGACCGCCTGTCCATGAGGAACAAAAGGTTCACACATCATAGGTCACATGGTTGGCAACCATATTGGTTGCCAAAACCTAAAAAATACACCACTCAAAAGAAGTCCTGGTGAGGGTCTGCAATTTCTGATTGCTCTTTTACTTGTTTTAAGTTTTGTAACACCACTGTATGCATGCTGTAAATTCTAAAGATGTGATTCCATTTCGAGTACAAATGATTGCCCATACATTAAAAATATAGAATTTGATGAAACAAACAGGGCATAAATAAAGTGATAAAAAACTGAATAAAGCAGTGATAACCAAAGAAATGTGGAAATAAAGCAGTGATAAACAATGTGTAAATAAATCTGTGATAATAAACAATACATAATTAAAGCAGTGACAATAAACAATGTGTGAATAAATCAGTGATAAACACCATGTCAACAAATCAGTGATAATAAACAATGTGTAAATAAAACATTGATAAATAATGTGCACATAAAGTGATAATAAGCAAAGTGTTAATAAAGCAGTGATAACAATGTGTTAATAATTCTGTGATAAACAATGTGTATGTAAAGTGTTAGTAAACAATGAATAAATAAATCAGTGATAATAAAGAACAAATAAATAAATTAGTGATAATATACAACAAAAAATATATCATTGATAATAAACAATGATTAAACAAATCAGTGATAACAATGAATAAACAAATCAGTAACAAGAAAACAAACAAGTAGAGGTGCATTCAATGTGCACTGCCCACATGCCAAATAAATAAATAAATCCTCCAGCATGCGACATTGCCACCGTGGAGCACATGGAAATGGAATTGGGACTGAGCGGTGCACTTCTGAGGTGAATGTGTACAAATAATACTGAGTTTATGTGTATAAATGTACTTCTGAGATGAACATGTACAAATGATACTTACTCGCCATGCAGTACATGGAGACAGAATGGGGAGGGAGCGGTGTTAAATAATTGATTGATTAATTTCTTAATCGATTGGCTAATAGCATACCGAAACCACATCTGTTTCATCTGAATCTGTAACTTTTTGAAAATTAAGTAATTCATCGAAAAATGAATAATTAATTGTGTAATTGATGAATCAATAAATCAAAATACCCTTTATAGCCAAATCACTTCTTCGGTCATGTCCAAATATCAGCTTCCGAGCTCAAAAGGTGCCTGAGATATTGCCCAGGTGAGAAAGAAAATAAATAAGGAATTAATAAAGCAATAATAATTAAGTAATTAATCAATTAATTGATTAATCAAAAATTTAAAAATACTGTTTCTACCAAAGCACATCTTCAGTTTAGTCCCCAAACATTAGCATTCCAGATCAAAGGATGGCTGAGATATCGCCCAGACGAACAAGAAAGAAAACATACAAGACAAGAACTGGTACATTCAAGGTACACTGCCCCCATGCCAACTAAATAAATAAATAAATCCTCCAGTGTGCGACATTGCGACCGTGCAGCACATGGAGATGGAATTGGGAGGGAGCGGTGTACTTCTGAGGTGAATGTGTACAAATAATACTTACTCGCCATGCAGCATATGGAGGTGGATTTGGTGTGGACGGTCTGCAATAATTGATTGATTCAGTGATTAGTTGCATAATTAAAATAAATAATAGTCATAAAATAATTGATTTCTCAATAAATTGACGAATCGCATACCTAAACCACCACTGTTTCATCCGAATCTGTAACTCTTTGAAACTAAGTAATTCATCGAAAAATGAATAACTAACTAATCGATTAATTCATTAATCAATAAACGAAAAATCTCCTTTATAGCTAAATCACTTGTTCACTGTCATGTCCAAATATCTGTTTCCAGGCTCAAAAGGTGCCTGAGATATTGCCCAGATGAGAAAGAAAATAAATAAGGCATTAATAAATCGATAATAATTAAGTAATTAATCAATTAATTGATTAATAAAAAAATATAAAAAATTGCCAAAGCACATCTTCACTTTTATCCCCAAATTTCAGCTTCCTTGCTCAAAGGATGGCTGAGATATCACCCAAACAAACAAACACACAAGAAAGAAAACAAACAAACGGAGTACTCCCTTCCTTCCGCACCTGGCAATGACATCATGCATTGCCTAGATATGGAATTTGGAAGGAGTGTTGCACAATAATGAACAAATCGGTGAATTAAACAATGACTAAACAAATCAGTGATATTTAAATATGCATTTCAATAAAATAGACATCAAAGCTTTTTGACTTGCACTCCTCAGGATAAAACTGCAAGCAGATGAAGAAGCACCAAACTCTCGTTTATAAAGTTACAATGTAATATCCTCAATGTTGATTTGTTGAGAGAAAGAAAGGATGGGATTACCTTTGTGGTGGAACCATGGAGTATTATTCATGATGGTTCACTTCCACCTACTCATTATGCCACATTGTTCCACTAATCAGGTAATCCTGTCCTTTCTTTCTCTCAACAAATCAATGTAGAGGACATTACATTGTAACTAAATCAGTGATAACTAGCATCCGTTGAAGACAAAGTCTTCGATATCCCCCACCATAGTAAATGAGGACAAGTAGCAAAAGACACCAGTTCAATTTATTCTTGATGTGTGTGCCAAATTTCATAAAGAAATAGTTAATAGTTTTGCAACTCTGCTCTGGGAACAAAGGTTAATCTCAATTATTTCTTAATACCCAACTTGTTTCCATGGAAAGTGACAGAAATTTTTTGGGGGGAAATCTTGAAATATCAAAAGGCACCAGTTCACCACTTGCTTGATATGTGTACCAAATTTCGTAAATATATCTTGAGGGGATTTGTAGTTAAGCTCCGGAAACTAAATGTGACGGATGGACAGACGTATGGACGGACCGAACCCATTTCTATATCACCCGTCAACTTTGTTGGTTGGTGGGGGATAATAAACAATGTGTAAATAAATCAGTGATAACAAACAATGTGTAAATAAATCAGTGAAATTAAACAATGAAAAAATAAATCAGTCATAAACAATGAAGGAAAAAAAATCAGTGATATGAATCAATCAATAGATAAACCAGTGATAATAAACAATGAATAAACAAATAAGTAAAATTAAAAATGTGTAAATAAATCAATGACAATAAACAATGAAAAATAATTCAGTGATAATAAACAATGTGTAAATAAATCAGTGATAAACAATGTAAATAAACCAGTGATAATAAATAATGTGTAAATATAACATTATAAACAAAATAAACAATGAATAAATGATAAACAATGAAGACGTCGATCAGTGATAAACTATGTGTCAATAAATCATTCAAAATAAACAATGTGTGAGTAAGTAACAGTGATAATAAACAATTAATACATCAATCAGTGATAAACAATATGTAAATATATCATTTATAATAACAGTATGTAAATATATCAGTGATGATTTACAATGTGCAAATAAATCAGTGATAAACAATATGTAAATAAAGCATTATAAACCAAATAAACAATGAATAAATAATAAAACAATGAATACATCAATCAGTGATAATAAACAATGTGTAAATATATCAGTGATAATAAAGAATGTGAAAATAAATCAATGATAATAAACAATTTGTAAACAAAGCATTCATATTAAACATGTAAATAAATCAGTGATAATAAACAATATGTAAATAAATCAATGATAATAAATAAAGTATAAATAAATCAGTGATAATGAAGAATGTATGAATAAAACTGTGATCATGAAAAAATGTGGACATAAAGTGATAATAAACAATGTGTAAATAAATCAGTGATAAACAATGTGTAAATGAATCAGTGATAATAAACAATGTGTAAATAAATCAGTGATAATAAACAATGTGTAAATATATCAGTGATAATAAAGAATGTGAAAATAAATCAATGATAATAAACAATTTGTAAATAAGGCATTGATAATATACATGTAAATAAATCAGTGATAATAAACAATATGTAAATAAATCAATGACAATAAAAAAGTATAAATAAATCAGTGATAATGAAGAATGTATGAATAAATCTGTGATCATGAAAAAATGTGGACATAAAGTGATAATGAACAATGAAAAAATAAATCAGTGATAATAAACTGTGTAAATAAATCAGTGATAATAAACAATGTGTAAATAAATCAGTGATAATAAACAATGTGTAAATAAATCAGTGATAATAAAAAATGTGTTAATATATCAGTGATAATAAAGAATGTGAAAATAAATCAATGATAATAAACAATTTGTAAATAAGGCATTGATAATATACATGTAAATAAATCAGTGATAATAAACAATATGTAAGTAAATCAATGACAATAAAAAAGTATAAATAAATCAGTGATAATGAAGAATGTATGAATAAATCTGTGATCATGAAAAAATGTGGACATAAAGTGATAATGAACAATGAAAAAAGAAATCAGTGATAATAAACAATGTGTAAATAAATCAGTGATAAACAATGTGTAAATAAATCAATTATAATAAACAATGAATAAATCAGTGATATTAAACAATGTGTAAATGAGGTGGTATTCAAAGAATACCCTGTGCAGTCTTGAGAATTCAATGAATATCCTGCGTAGTCAACTGTTTTTTAAGGTATTTTTTCTTTGATCCAATATGGCTGCCAGACTAGTGACCGGTGATATCACTTTTATCAAACTATATTGAATTCAGTGAGCTGATATGCAAATCCTCTTCAAATTTCAAATCAATCAGATGAAAATAGAGGATGTCAGAAATTTGGCCTGTGCTGACCTTTATTAACATAGTAGCAAAAGTTTTTCAGTTTTTCCAAGATGATGCCTGTATCACGTGACATATGACATCATAATTTTCAACGAAATATTCTATAGGAGGAGGTGCTTCGGTGGTGAAAATTGTGTCCATTGGACCAACAATTGCAGATAATTTTTTTCTTCAAACTGACCAGATCAAGCATTGCACATGTTGAATTATGACGTCATAATGAAGGCACCGATGACATCATCATTAACATATCTTATTCCCCATGGGGAGTACTTGAAAGTGAGCCATGTTTCAATTTTTCCATGGAGCGGTTCCAGAGATGTAGGGTTACAAAGTTTTTCAGTTTCTCCAAGATGGCACCTGAACCACATAACCTATGACATCATAATTATAAATTTAAATTCCTCCAGGAGAAGGCACACATATGGTCAAAGTTTCATGTGGATTGAACCAACAGTTGCAAAGAATTTTCTTTTTCATAACTTATCGATATAAGCATTGCACTTGTTGAATTATGACGTAATAATGAAGGCACAGATGACATCATCTTTAACATATCTTATTCCCCATAGAGTACTTGACAAGCCATGTGTAAATTTTTTCCATGGAGTGGGTGCATAGATATCGAGGTGCAAGGTTTTTCAGTTTTAACAAGATGGCACCTGCATCATGTGACCTATGATGTCATAATTATGATAAAAAAATTATGCAGGAGAAGCACACCTGTTTGGAAAATCTTGTGTCAATCAGACAAACAGTTGCTGAGAAAATGAACTTCAAAAATACAGACATGTATATACGTATGGCACATGTACGCGACCGATCGCTTAACCCCGCTTTTCGCATCACAAGTACAGGGCAAAAACATCAAATTGGAGTGTTTTAATCCATTTTCGGTTGCATAATGCCTAAAAGGCTGAATGCCTAAACGCAGTGTTTGCATCTAAATCCTGTGTCCAAAACCCATCGCTTTCTGTACCCACCTTACCCAGTCGCACCCAACTGTCCCTGGACTCCATGTCCTTTTCTCCTTACAAGGTGGAGAGCTTGCTGTCAAACCTCGACTCAGATTCTCCAACCGGTCCAGACGGCATCAGCCCACGTGTCCTAAAAACCTGCTCTGCTGCTCTTGCTCACACTCTCTCTGTTCTATTCACCCTCTCATTTGCTCACGGTTATCTGCCATCTGCTTGGACATAAGCAAACATTACCACTCTACATGAAAAAGGTGCAAAAACAGATCCCTGCAACTTCAGACCAATCAGCCTTCGACCAATCATCAGCAAGGTTATGGAATCCATCATCGCTTCAGACATTAAATCCTTCCTCTTCTCCAATGGCTTGATTTTCCATCATCAATTTGGTTTCAGACAAGGTCACTCTATCCTGTAGATGTTGCTACTACTCTCCCAACAATGGATGGAAGTCCTCAATGCCGAACATGAAATCAGAGCCATATCCCTGGACATATCGTGTACTTTTGACACGGTCTGGCACCCTGCCCTGCTCACCAAACTCTCTTCCAATGGTATCCAAGGCCATCTTCACTCATGGCTTGCAGACTTCCTCTCCTGTCACAGTCAATATTGTTGCGAATCTGGAAGCCATGAGCACACAACATACAGGTCTTTTAGATAAGTTATATCGGTAAGTACGTTGCCAGTTAGGGTCCCGAACCTAGTCTAATGGGTAATTAAATGTTCCTGCGCTGTGGAGATATTTTAATAGTCAGGTTTTCTTTTCGTTTATTTTTACACTACCGACATCACCGCCGACGACACCGCATCACCCTCACCTTCATTTCGCTTCCTTCACCTCGCTCTGGCCAACGTCAGGGATGGGCAGAGCCCCTGCAGAAACATGTTGCTCAACTTCCTGTGTGAGGGGTGGTCCTTTGGAAGAAGGTGGAGTTCGGGGAGGAGCCGCGAAGTGGCCCTCGACCAATCTGCGTGCAGCGGGTGGGGTGACGACCACTCAGCCAATCCGGGCCCGCAACAGAAGGAAAGGGCTCCGCGTGACGTCACCACGCCGCCCGGGCCAATCAAGGGGCTTGCCGCCCATTTCGGCCAGTGAGAGAGACGAAGAGCGACTTTGCGTGCCAAAATCAGCCAGTGAGAGAGGGAGGGTCGTGAGGAGGCACCCCCCCCTCCCCTTCCGAAGCGGGGGGTATAATATAGGCATGGTCTGCACGTTCGAGCGAGTTGGTTCTGGGTCTGGCGCGGTGTGCACGTTGTTCTCCTGTCATTCTCCGCTGGTTCTCCAGTTGTTCTGGAAAGTGTCTGCGCACGGAGGGTCTTCTCCCACCAGCCTTCGCCCTGCTGACTTCGTTTGCTTGGGTCGTCCGGATCATGCTGGGGATCCAGTTTGGCCCCGAGGACCTGGTCCTTGAAGACCGCACGAGGCGGGCAGGTCCAAGATAGGTCTCAATAAAGACCACCTGGTCCGACCATTTTTGGGTGTGTACGTATGTGTGTTTGTGGCGCCAGTCAGTAAGTAGTGAACTGTATAAGTGCTTTCTCGCTGTATTTCATTGCCTTGCTTTATTCGGTTTAATTCTGCTTCTTATGTGCTTCCCTAATTCCCCCCATTATTTTTGAATAAATACCCCGATTGTTAAATGTTTCAGTTCGTTCACATCCCTTCTTTCATTGAATGAGCATGTCGCGTGCCGGGGAAGATTAGCAAGGCCGTTGTGCTGCCGTAAGGGGACATCTGGACCGACGGTTCTCGGCGATTAAACCGCTCGGAATCGCACACGGAACGAGCATGCTAAGCGGCTCATTTTCGTACGAGTTCCGTTGAGGGTGTGAAGACTCGGTAGATCACCATGTGGTCTCTAGGTATTTTAAGATTTGGAGAATAACCCTGTACCACGTGGTGGAAATATTGACCCTTCACGGTCCGAAAGGGACCCGTACTCTGCGGACTTTTCCGAACAGTACGATCTGAATTCCGGGCGATCGGTCGAGCCGACTCTACTGCTCCATCTGGTGGTCGTGCTCACGGCCGACGTCCTGGCCCCGCAACAATATGTGGCCCTAAATGGAGTTCTTTCATCCCCTCCTCCTGTCCAGGTGGGAGTTCCTCAAGGGAGCATTCTGGGCCCTCTTCTTTTTCAGGTTTTCATCAACGATCTCTCCGACTGGAAAATCCTCTTTATCGCTTTGCTGATGACTCCACCCTCTGCGATACCATCGGTCATACCTCAGACCGGCAAGCAGCAGCTTCTTCGCTCACTGCAGATCAGGGTAAAATCACAAACTGGTCCAACACGTGGAACATGTCTTTCAATCCAGACAAATCTCACACTCTCACTATGTCTCTCCGAAAGGACCGTTTAGCACACCCCCCCCCCAATACACTTTCTCAACAATCCTCGAGAAGAAGTCTTTTCTTTCAAACTTCTGGGTCTCACTATCTGCCATGATCTTTCTTGGGAAAGCCACATTTCCAAGCTGGCCTCCAAAGCCAGTCGCTGACTGGGCATCCTCCATCGTGTAAAGTCCTTCCTCGGCCCACCTGAGCTCCTGACCACATACAAAGCTTTCATCCACAGCCTGATGGAGTACTGCTCTCCCCTCCAGGCTGGTGCTCCTGCCTCCCTCCTTTCTTGGCTTCACGCTGTGGAAACCAAGGCATTTCGGATCATTGGGATCTCCCGCGATGAGGCTGAATCTTTGGGCCTCTCACTCTCTCACCGCAGGCCGGTCGGTGGTCTTTCTGTCTTCTTCCGTCTCCTCTCCGGTATCGCCCCCCCCCCTGCTGTGTCTGCAATTTGTCCCCACCATATTTCCGCAGGGCGCTCAAGGTCCGCCAACAACCCCCTTCTGGTAAAACTTACAAATCACGAATCACTGCTCACCTTCACTCTTTCATTCTTCTTTTTCCCCACCTTTGGAATAAACTCCCTCACTCAGTTCAATCCCATTCTTCCCTCCAAGTCTTCAAAACAGCGACTCACCACCACCTCTTATCATCCCCCATCCAAATCCTTGATCTTTTCTACCCCCGTTAATCCACCCCAAACCCACCTCCTTCAAATTCCCTGCTTTCCTTCCTGAAAGTCCCTGTAATGTCCAACTTGTATACCCCATGTTCCCCGCCCCATCCCTCTCCCTTCCACAGATCTCCTAATGTCTGTGTTCCCCACTGTTTTGTCCTTCCCACTCCCACCCCTCTTGTCTCATGCCCCCTTGCTGTGCGTTGTGTGTTAGCTCTCATACGAGCCTCGACAAGGTATACAAAAA
Source organism: Eptatretus burgeri (assembly GCA_024346535.1). Lineage (NCBI taxonomy): Eukaryota > Metazoa > Chordata > Myxini > Myxiniformes > Myxinidae > Eptatretus > Eptatretus burgeri. Next base: position 91,776 of record BROF01002231.1, on the reverse strand, counting down.
TAATAATAATAATAATGCCACAAGTGGCCATCTATTTGTTATGTCTGCACAGGGCAAGGCAGACATGTATATTGTAGAAAATAACTGAAAAAATAAAGAATGCAAGGAAGGAAATGAGAGAATGGGCAATGGAGATCAAAGCAGTTTGGTAAGCAATTGCAAACCAGGTGTTATCTCAACATAAACCATTAATGAAGAGGGTGCCTGGACAAATTGATAAAATGTCACAGGGGGGTTAACAACCAAGGAAAAAAAAAATGAACAGAGCACAAGCTGTTCTCTGCTATATAAACTGCTCGTCACAGCACAATGATCGGGAGAATTGAAAAAAAAACATCGTTAAGCTAAAAACCACCAGATTAAGGCAATGGCAACAGACTTAGTCAGCACAGAATTTACCTTACAGCTAATTCACTGACATTGATGTACGTGACACCAGATAGAGATTAGTGAAAATTAAATTACCGACATAGATCACATGAGCTGCTCTGCATATAACCCACAATCAGTGAAACGATGAGGTTTTGATGCTTTGTTGAGATTCCAAATATCACTGTACTGTGATAGAAACTACACAAACTTTAATTCGGAAATACCATATAGTGTAGATATTAAAACAAAAGACAAAAGATTAAAATCTTCCCTCGGGTGATGATTCCTTAATTTTGTTGCACTAAGCAAGTAAAAGTCATAAGAATGAAGCATTAATGAATACGTGGTGAAAATGGAGGGGGGGGGGACTGGACAGCACAAGAACATCAATTTGCATTCAGAAGTTCAGTCGATTTTAAAAGGTCCCAGAAACAGAAATAGGTGGAAATAGAACATATATTTATTGTTATGCAAATCTGGAGGAATTTGTAACACCACCCCCTCTTGCTCCTCCCAACAACCCCACAAGCTCACACTTACTTATGCTCACCACATTCTCCTTTCAACCCTCTCCTCCCTCGACTTTGTTCCCTTATTCTCCCACACTCCATTAAACCCGTATGTCTGTCATATCATCCTCCCTTCTATTCCGTTTCTCAACTTACATTTTATCTATTTTGCAACCCCACTCCCATTCCCCAAACATCACCCTTGTAATTTTCAAATGGAATCAACAGAACATTGAATGAGGTATGCTAACCCCCGTGAGTATCAAAGATAAGATGAGGTTTCGGGCATTAACCCATCGGAGCAAAATAAGTTAATCTCGGCTTGAAATTTTATTATTAATAATAATAGCCAAGGTAAAGAGGTTCATCTTCACTCTGTTATTCCGATGAAGGGTGAATGCTCGAAACGTCAGCTTCTCCTTGCTTCCAGTAGTAGTTAGTACACATGAATCAACATCCAATGGATTCCATAGATTGTTCCACCTGTCTTCTGACCCAGAAAGAAACGAGCCTTCACCAAGAGAAGACTATTTCTTTGTTACAACTGCATGGAAGTTCAGGGTTGGCTAAATTACATCCATCTGTATGTATAAATCATACTGTGACAGATATATTGTGATAAATGTGACAGATACATCTATTTGGGATTTTTAACTGTACCAATTAATAAAAGTGTTGTATCCAATATTATACAAATGTTTCGCAACGTTTTCCATGGCAGACATTTTTAATACATTGGAGAATTTTCAGTAGATCAACAGTTCCTCCTGTCGATAAGCAATGGTACGACAGGATGTTGCTCGTATCCCAAAAAATCTGGAGGTTCCCAAAAAAGACACTTTATCTGGGACGTTTGTTCCCATTTGCTCCATATCGAAGAAATTTCGTTACAGCCAATCATCTCCTTTAAATTATGTTCACTCACAGCAATTTTCTCAAGGTATTAGCTTGACATTGTAAATGTGTGAAAAATATGACAATAAGATAATAGTTAGTTAACAAATTAATGTAAAAAAAATTAATGGAGTCATCAGCTCGGTTTTGCGGACAGGTTAACGAATTAAAGTGTGTGCTGACCCTCGGATGGATGTTAGACTGGAGGTCGCATGTGCCCGAAAGTTGATGGACCCTAAAGATCCCACGGTTTCCTTTGTGAAGGGTAGGTGAGTTATCGATGGCACAATGAGCAAATTACTAATTCCTGCTGACTATATTGACTGCTTGGAAAGCAACGGCAAACCTCCCAGCATAACCAACCTCCAAATACAACCAAAACCTCCCAACATAACCAAACCTCCAAATACAACCAAAACCTCCCAACATAACCAAACCTCCAAATACAACCAAAACCTCCCAACATAACCAAACCTCCAAATATGACCAAACCTCTCAGCATAACCAAACCTCCAAATACAACCAAAACCTCCCAACATAAGCAAACCTCCAAATATGACCAAACCTCTCAGCATAACCAAACCTCCAAATACAACCAAAACCTCCCAACATAGCCAAACCTCCAAATACAACCAAAACCTCCCAGCATAGCCAAACCTCCAAATACAACCAAAACCTCCCAACATAACCAAACCTCCAAATATGACCAAACCTCTCAGCATAACCAAACCTCCAAATACAACCAAAACCTCCCAGCATAGCCAAACCTCCAAATAAAACCAAACCTCCCAGCATAGCCAAACCTCCAAATAAAACCAAAACCTCCCAGCAGAACCAAACCACCAAATACAACCAAAACCTCTCAGCAGAGCCAAACTTTCAAATATAACCAAATCTCCCAGCAGAACCAAACCACCAAATACAACCAAAACCTCTCAGCATAGCCAAACTTTCAAATATAACCAAATCTCCCAGCAGAACCAAACCACCAAATACAACCAAAACCTCTCAGCAGAGCCAAACCTCCAAATACAATCAAAACCTCCCAGCATAACCAAACCTCCAAATAAAACCAAAACCTCCCAGCATAACCAAACCTCCAAATAGAACCAAAACCTCTCAGCATAACCAAACCTCCAAATACAACCAAAACCTCCCAACATAAGCAAACCTCCAAATATGACCAAACCTCCCAACATAACCAAACCTCCAAATAAAACCAAAACCTCCCAGCATAGCCAAACCTCCAAATAAAACCAAACCTCCCAACATAACCAAACCTCCAAATACAACCAAAACCTCCCAGCATAGCCAAACCTCCTAATAAAACCAAACCTCCCAGCATAGCCAAACCTCCAAATAAAACCAAAACCTCCCAGCAGAACCAAACCACCAAATACAACCAAAACCTCTCAGCATAGCCAAACTTTCAAATATAACCAAATCTCCCAGCAGAACCAAACCACCAAATACAACCAAAACCTCTCAGCAGAGCCAAACCTCCAAATACAATCAAAACCTCCCAGCATAACCAAACCTCCAAATAAAACCAAAACCTCCCAGCATAGCCAAACTTTCAAATATAACCAAACCTCTCAGCATAACCAAACCTCCAAATAGAACCAAAACCTCCCAGCATAACCAAACCTCCAAATAGAACCAAAACCTCTCAGCATAGCCAAACCTCCACATAAAACTAAACCTCCCAGCATAACCAAACGTCCAAATAAAACCAAACCTCCCAGCATAACCAAACCTCCAAATAGAACCAAAACCTCTCAGCATAGCCAAACCTCCACATAAACCTAAACCTCCCAGCATAACCAAACTTCCAAATAAAACCAAACTTCCAAATAAAACCAAACCTCCAAATATAACCAAACCTCCCAGCAGAACCAAACCTCCAACTATAACCAAACCTCCCAGCATAACGAAAACTCCAAGTAAAACCAAACCTCCCAGCAGAGCCAAACCTCCAAATACAATCAAAACCTCCCAGCATAACCAAACCTCCAAATACAACCAAAACCTCCCAGCATAACCAAACCTCCAAATAAAACCAAACCTCCCAGCATAGCCAAACCTCCAAATAAAACCAAAACCTCTCAGCATAGCCAAACCTCCAAATAAAACCAAACCTCCCATCATAGCCAAACCTCCAAATAAAACCAAAACCTCTCAGCATAGCCAAACCTCCACATAAAACTAAACCTCCCAGCATAACCAAACCTCCAAACACAACCAAACCTCCAAATACAACCAAACCTCCAAATACAACCAAACCTCCAAATATAACCAAACCTCCAAATACAACCAAAACCTCTCAGCATAGCCAAACCTCCAAATATAACCAAACCTCCAAATACAACCAAACCTCCAAGCACACCCAACCTCCAAATATAACCAAAACCTCTTAGCATAGCCAAACCTCCAAATTTAACCAAAACTCTTGCATAACCAAACCTCCAAATACAACCAAACCTCCTCAGCATAACCAAACCTCCAAATACAACCAAACCTCCAAGCATAGCCAAACCTCCAAATATAACCAAAACCTCCCAGCTTAGCCAAACCTCCAAATATAACCAAGCCTCCCAGCATAACGAAACCTCCAAATATAATCAAATGCCCAGCATAATCAAACCACAAACATAACCAAACCGCCCAGCATACTGCTCAGGAAGTACAGCCACTGCCAAAAGTATGATACATTTGATTCTCAATGTGACTGTAAGCACTCGCCTTATCGTAAACCGTTTAATGATCTCATTAGTTGCACTTCATCTGCTTATGGACATTAAATATATCCATTTGTACCTTTTGCAGATCAATAAATACACTGAACAAAATTGTGATAAAACCTTCAGGAATCACAATTCCCCATCAAGACACATTTCTAGATGGGACATCTTAGTGAAGAACTAAATTTCAAATATACTCATGACCTCAGAAATAAGCAGACTGATCAGTATGCTTATCAGTGTGGATGTCTCATCTACCTCGATAAAACAGTGTGTATTTGTCTGTCCCCCTTCATAAGGACGATTTGAGTCAGGTTTCAAAGGGCAATCTTTCAACACAACTGTGTGTTCACGGCAGTCTCTTTTTCAGGAAAAAATATTCATAAAACATTTTCCATAAAAGAGTAATTACATCTCTTCTATTGGAAATGTAGATGGTGACTTGCAAATTGAGCTTCACGGGCAGTGTACAGAAGCGTTTTTTTTTTCTTCATAACAATAAATGCAAGGTGCAGGGAAGTTAAATTTGTGAAATATTAAATCAATAAAGAGGATAGATGCACACTTGACGCTTGGCCGAGGCTTCAGACTGGCACACTCACGAGGTTGCACTGTCGAAACGAAATATCCCAAACGATAAAAAAAAAATAGGATCACATTTGTACATGTAGCGTTTTAAAACAACGCTTGTTGCTGCGAAACATCATATCTTCCAGTTTCCTTGAATATTTCAAATAATATTATATTCCAACCCATTATTTTTGATGGGCTTTTATACCAATATCAAATAAAAAGTGAAAGCATGTCAGGTGACATCATCATAAAATGATTCAATTACACAAGTATATTATATTGATGACTATTATGCTTCCAATGACCATTATCGATGGAGAGAACTAACAAACGTATTATGTCGCAAATGTGTATGGCTTGTTTAATAATCGACTGCACCAAGCAATCATAGCTTCTTTAAAGTGTTAATGTGTTGTGCTTTGCTGTTTCGAATGATTTTTTTAAAATCACATGCTTGTTGAAAGATACAAAAATAAATTATTCGTGCATCATCACACGTTGAAATGCATTCATTAAAATGTAAAAAGAAAATTGATTTCAATGTCATTGATAATGTGGCAGTGTTAGTGGCTTGGGTGATAAAGTCGGGCATTTTGTGCCCGTCTCCTGACCAAATATAACCTCCTGACCTAATCTACCGGGGGCACTGCATCAGTAGCATGGCCTCACCATGTTTTGTAAACAGAAGAAGAAGCAGCAGCTCGTGCTTTTTGCGATACAAATAAATTCTCCACAAGTTTCTGTATAGTTACCGTAATTGGCAAGCGCTGAATCTTTGGCCAAAGGGAATGGTCAGATTGACTTGGGTGGGACTTCGTGGTTGTAAAAGTCTGCAGGATATTGTGGAGGTGAAAGAGGTGATTATCCGAAGCAATGCTCAAGGGCCAACGGCCTTCGGGACAGAAAGGAAGAGACGATAAAGGAGTGTTTCTATTGTACTCAAAAGGCTCGAGTAGGCCGTTTGGGAGTGCTAATAAGCGCTTTGAACCCTGTGAGTGGCCAATATGGCATTAACTGTGCACTGTTCATAAGGCCTAAGCTAAAAAGCATCTGACCAAGACTTGCGGGGCTGACATCGTCACAGCTTGGCCCTTATCATAACAATTACCTTTTGACAAGAAAGGCAAGATCGGAAGGGTTAGCAGACGCAGCCACTCACTACATAAGCACTACGCTAGGAGGCCTGGTCAGCCTCATCATCTCGTTGGGCCTGTTTCTGCTTGGCTAATTGTAGCAATATAAACATGCCTTAAATACAAAACGGGCTCATTTCGGAAATGGATTTGAACTTGTCCGAGAATAACCTCAGTCAGGTGGCTTTGCTCAGTGTTTTGGCTCTTGTTTGGAAGTCCTCGGAATATTGTGTTCTTTCAGAAAGGCAAATTCCATTAAGTAAGTCTGCCACAATTTTGATGGCGATTTATCCAAGCATTGAATTTGTGATCCTCTGTTACTGCTTCATATTTGTTTTTGATAAATTTCATTTTGTCAAGTCTTGTGGTTCTCTGTGATAAGTTTCCAAAACGCAATGGCCTGTGTCCAGATGGAGAAACAAAACAGGATGCACTTTGCTCATAAAAAAAATTAATCTTCTTTGAATAACAGGTTGTTGTTTTTTTTTTTTTTTAAGGAGCACTGGGTACTAGAAATCAATTTGATATAATGATACATTACAATTATTAGATACGATGATAAAGCAAAGGAATTTTTGCCTGTTTGGTAAGATTTGTAACAAATGAGCATGTTATTAAGTAAAGGATGGTAATTCAGCTGGAAATTGCAATATTGCTGCAATTTAAAACAAAATTTTAGACAAACACACAAAAAGGCCTGTCCAACTTTTACTTTGAGGGTTTGAGAAAGATATAATCTGCCAACAGGGACCCATGGAAATTCCACATGATATGGAATTCTCAACCCCCTTCCCTGATGGAAACAGAGAACAGCTGATCACCCATCAAACACCATCCCTATCATGAAGCATGGTGGTGGCAGCATCATACTATGGGGATGCTTTTCAGTGGCAGAGGCTGAGAGATTTGGAAGGATAGAAGGAACAATGAAATTGAGCCAACTCCAGGCAAATCCTTCAGGAGAACTTGCTTCAGAGTGCAAAAGACCTTACGGTGAAGATCTACATTCCAACAGGACAATGACCCCAAGCATACAGCCAAAGCAACACTTCAATGGTTTCAGAATAAGAACATGAAACTCCTTGAGTGGCCCAGCCAAAGCCCAGACTTGAATCCCATTGAGAATCAGTGGAAAGACTTGAAGATTGCTGTTCACCGACAATCCCCATCCAACTTGACAGAGCTTGATCAAATCTGCAAGGAAGAATGCGAGAAAATCCACAAATCCAGATGTGCAAATCTGATATAGACATACGCAAGAAGACTTAAAGCTGTGATTGCTGCCAAAGGCACTTCTACAAAGCATTGCCTCAGGGAGCTGAATACTTATGTAAACTTGAAGGGCACTCGGTAGAGCGCATACCTCCGCCACATAATGCCTGATCCACGAGAACATATCGAGCCTCATACATTTTTGAAATATCATGCTATCCAGTACAACATCGTTTTTAGCCCCATCTCTCAATGGTGAAGAATCACTTTTAAAATTAAATAATTATCGTATCCAGGTCCGGATTCAGATATTCACCAAAATCGAATCAATTCATCCTTGTCACACACCCAACCTGTCTACCAAGTTCCATCTGAATCCGTCGACAACTTTTTGAGATATCCTGCACACAAACAACCAAACAGACAAACAAACAAACAAGAAGAAGATGTCATGCAGAGCGCACAAAATCCATAAAACAAATTTGACCTCAAAAATAATTGGTAGTTGAATTCAATGACCAAATATGCAACTCCTCTTCTAATTTCAAGTCAATCGGATGAAAATTGAGAATTTTAGAAATTCGGCCTATGTTGACCTTTTGGCGACTGTGAACCTCAAAAATAATTGGCTTGTTGAATTCAGTGACCTGAAATATATATCCTCTTCAAATTTCAAGTCAATTGGATGAAAATTGAGGATTTTAGAAATACCAGCTTAGTTGTTGACCTTGGGCCTATGTTGACCTTTTGGTCCATGTTGACCTCAAAAATAATTGGCTGGTTTAATTCAGTGACCTGAAATATATATCCTCTTCAAATTTCAAGTCAACTGGATGAAAATTGAGGATTTTTGAAACACCACCTAAGTTGTTGACCCCTGGTCGATGTTGACCTTTTGATCGATGTTGACCCTAAAAAGAATTGGTTGGTCGAACTCAGTGACCTCAAATATAAATCCTCTTCAAATTTCAAGTCAATCAGATGAAAATTGAGGATTTTAGAAATCTCACCTGAGCTGTTGACCTTTCTCCTATGTTGACCTTTTGACCTTTTGACCTCAAAAACAAGAAGCTTCTTCCTTATGAGAAACTCTACCATGTGGTGAAGTTTCGTGAAGATCAGTTAAAAATTGTGACCTGCAGGTGATAGACAAACGGACAGACAAAATAGCAAAATTGACTGACCGATATACTTGACAAATCTTCGATTTTGCAAGTAACAGACAGACAAACATACATACATAAAGGGGTGAAAACATAACCTCCTTCACCTTTGGTGGTGGGGGTAATTCGACATTTCTGTATTTCATTTTTGATATATTTTCTAAAATTCCTAAAAACATGTTTTCACTTTGTCATTATTGGGTATTTTGTGTAGATCATTGACAAAAAATTTAAATTCCATCCATTTTAAATTACATGAAAAACACAAAATGTGAAAATGTCGAGGGGTGTGAATACTTTCTGACGGTGTGACGGTGTACATGTAACAATGCTGCAGAAAAAAAATGTGTTGTAAAAACATTGTGGGGCAATACTTTTGGAGAGACCCCATTATATGTTAAAAATACAGGATATCGCAAAGTAATGAATAATAATTTTAAGTTGACAGAAGTCTGAGAGGGCCAGCTTATTGAGCCAGCAAAGCTGTTGTGTGTACAGTCGACTACATTATTCGATTAAATTCGAAATTTGGAGTGGAAGTGGGGCATTATGGAGCAAACATAAAATTACCGTTACAGATCTCAACACTGTTAAAATATTGATCATCATGATGCGAGTTCGGAATAATATTGTTTGTTCAATGACTGGGCCATTATTTTACAAACATTCAATCAGAAGTCTGCTGGTATAGCACAAGCTGAAATTTAAACTTGGAGTTATCTACATATTAGGTCATCTACTGAAGGATCATCCACATATAAAAAAGGAAAAAAAAAAAAAAAAGGCAGAATGTTTGACTCCTCTTCCCTTCAGTTCTGTTTACTTACCGCTTCCCTTCTCTATCTCTTATGTCACAAGCTTCTCTTCCTTTTTCTCTTCCTTGCTTTCCTGTTCTCTCCCCTTTGTGTTGGCAACATTTTGTTGTTTAATCGATTCACCCTCCCCCTTACAAACAAAACAATTAGATGGAAGTTTGAAGCTGAAATCCTTCCCTGGAAGGATAACACAATGGTTCTTCAGAGCAACATTCCAATTTTAGTGTTACACATTACAAATGCAGTCTTACTGATATTAATATTGTTACGGCTGTGGAAATTCGCATTACACCATAAAGAGTCCTCAGGTGAGATATATCGGTAAGTCCATGTGTAGTTAGCCCAAACCCGTTGTATAGAGGGAATATGTGTGAATGATTCGGGCTGTGATTCTTCAGATAGTCATTTTTCTTTTGCTGTCGTTATTTTGGTGCAAGAACAACAACGAACATCGCCACAACCAACATCTCAACGATCACGCCATTCATGACACGATGCCAACAATCACGCCATTCACACCACGACGCCACCTTCCACAACTACGCTACCACATCTTCGCCACTCACCATTCAACGAGCACCGTGCGGTCACGATCTCCGCGGGACGGATGAAGGGAGCGGAGTGGCAGCAGCAACCAGGGTGCGAAGGGGCATCTCCCGCCCAAAACTCCCGCTTGAATATCTCCCGCCGGATTTTCTCTTCTGCTTTTCCTGCGCTTTGGCATGGGGGAGGTGCGATTTGAGCCAGAGGTCAAAGGTGAAAAAAGGTGGGGGCCTGATTTTGGGCGAATAATTCCCTGGCCCCGAGCCAAAACTGACTTTCCTCGTCCCCCGCACGGCGCGGGGAGGAGGGAACGAGAGGGCACGCCCCTTTTTGGGAAGCTTCCAGGAGGGAGGTGGAGCCAGAAACGGGGCAGGGCGAAGGGCGGAGCGCCACCCTACAAAAGGCGTGGGCGTGAGGAGGCTCGCGTTCAAGTTGGGCTCTTGGTTCGGTCGGTTGTCGAGGGGTGGAGGAGTCCTTGCTCTTGGTTGGTTCGGTCGATGGTCGAGAGTTGTGGTGATTGTTCCTGGTCGGAGGTTCTGTTCATTCGTCCCTGTCGGGCGGACGACACGTGCAGGCGCGAGGCAGGAGCACAGTGGACCACGCCGGAGGGACTCGGAGTTACGGTCGCCAAGGACTCGACGCGCTAAGGGAAGTCGCGACTTCCTTTTCTTTTGGGGTTTTGTGTAAATGTCTGTGGGTGGCACCAGTCTTGAAAAGTAGAACTGTTATAAGTGTTGCCGTGTAAATCATATTCGGTTGTAGATCTGCTTGCTTTTATTGTGTTTTCTTGCTTGACTGTAATATACGCGCCTTCCGTGCTTCCGTAATAAATGTGCTGGTCCAATTGTTCCCCGTTTCACTGCATCCTTTCCTTTGTTTGAATCTCCATCTTGCATCACGTAAGGGATTAATAGTAGGTTTTAAAACACCCGGTAACTAATCTGAACCGTCAAGGTCAACGATAACTCCGCTCGGTTATCCCTGTAGTACGGAATGAGCTGCTTAAGCGGTTCGTGTCCGGAGTCGACCTGTGGCGTGGTACATCTCCTCGGTAGGCTATCCGCACGGGTACTTAGGTAAATCGACCATTCGGCGATCGGACCCTATTTTGCGCGGGTAGAATGCGGACTGAGTTGTGGTGAGGTTAAACCCCCACCCGTGACTGGCTCCTGGCGGTAGTTCCCGGAGGGTCACGACTGAATTGTCCATTCCAGTGGGTGACGCGGTCGCCATTCGAGTCAAGTGGCCGATCGCACGCCGGACGGGCCAGAATTCCCAACATTGACGTCAGGTCGTGGGATACGAACTCATCCCCCTCCTCGCAACACTGGTGTCAGCGAGCGGGAAACAAACTCTCTATACTAGTCTCCAAGCTAAATTCACGGGGAACGGACCAGGGGTGTGCGAAGCAACCTCCCCCCGTTCCCCCCAAATTACGAGCGAGCCAAATTTAATCCGCTTACGTGAAATAAGATGGCATTTCAAGGCGAGCGGGTGCCGGGGGTATTAGATATGTGTTTTAATGTAGAATCCATGGCCCAGGATGGTACCTCTTGTAATTATTTGAATCCGTGGGGGAGCTCACCCTATTCTGAGCACGAACTTTGCCAGCAAACGGAGTCACAAGATGGCGGCGCGGCCGCACTTCAGCACGGCACGAGGCGTGAGCGAGCGGTTATTTATGGCGTGGTGAACGGCACGACACGAGGCGAGTGTTTTCAGCCACCGCGTCAAACCACGTGGTCATGGCAGGCGAGGCAGGCGGACATTGGCGGGCTTCGGAAACAATGGGAGGAAGGATTGAAAACAGAGCTCGAAAAGAAACAAAAGGAGCACGATTTGGAATTAAAACAACGAAAGGAAAAAATATTGGAAAAGTCAAGACAGTTCGAAGAACTACAGGGAGAAAGGAGGAAACTCAAGCGGAGCACCTACGAGTTAAAAGAGAAAGGAGCGAACCAGAGCGAGAGGTAGAAAAAGGCAATCGGAAAAGAGATAGAAAGAGGAAAGGAACGGCAGGAAGAACTAAAAGAATCCAATAGGAAAATGACCGAATTTTGGAAGGAAGCATGCAAAATTGGTGATGAGGCCAGAAGGGAAAGACGGGAAAAAGTTTTGGAGTTACAGGAACTTGAAGACAAAGAGACAGAATTACAAGATGAGCTGGGGACGTTGAGGGAGGAATTATGGGAAAAGAATTCTGAGTTACAGAAACACCGAAACAAAGATACGGAATTACAAAACGAGTTGAGGATGGTGAGAGAAGAAAGAACAAGGACAGAGAATGAAACAATCAGGAACCACACTGTACAGATCGAACAGCTGGAAGCGAAGGCCGGATTAAAGAATGAGAAGCAAGAAAGAGTAATGATGGAAGAACGAATGAGACAGAAGAAGGAAATCGGCCAATGGAAGGAAACCACGACATTGCAGAATGAGGAACAAGAAAGAGTACTGAAAGAACAAAGATTGAGACAGGAGAAGGAAGTCAGCCAACTGAAGGAAATAACGAGATTGCAGAATGAGGAACAAGGAAGACAGTGGAATAGGAAATACAAAGAACAAGGAATGAGACAGGAGAAAGAAATCAGTCAGTTGAAAGAAATGACGAGATTGCAGAATGAGATGCAAGAAAGAGTAATGAAGGAAGAACAAATAAAGCAGGAAGGAGAAATCAGGAGATTGAAGGACACAACGAGATTGGAGAGGGAAGAACGTGAGGAACAATGTGATAGAAAACAAAAGGAACATGAAGCCGAGGTTGACCAATTAAAAGAAAAGGCGAGGCTGGAGTGCGAGGAGATAGACAAAGAACAGCGAATGAAACACAAAAGGGAAATTAACCAAATTAAGAAAACCACGAAACTGGAGAAGGGAGGACAGGAGAGGAAACAAGGAAGAGTAGTGAGAGAACAGCGAAAGAAATACAGGAAGGAAATCAGCCAATTGAAAGAAACGATGAGATTGGAAAATGAAGAGCAGGAGAATCTGTGGGGTAGAAAAAAAGAACAATGTGAGTTTGAAATTGAACAACGTGAGTTTGAAATTGAACAACTAAAACGGAGAGCAAGATTGGAGTCAACGGAGATTGAGGAGCTCCGAAAGGAGAACGAACAGCTAATGGGGCTCAGAGAGGAAGAACGACTCAGACGGGAAGGAAAAAGGAGCCAGAAAGAAACAAAAATAGAGAAGAGACTGCACGATAAGGACGGGGTTGGGGACGAGCACACAAACATTGAGGTAGTGGAGGACCATGGGGGGGAGCTGGCGGACTGTTTAGGGACCCGGTGCGAGCAGCTGGATAGCCTCCTTCGGGAACGGAGGGAGACGCTATTCTCCCTTGAAGCTGGTCACGAACAGGTGAGTTCGGTCGTGTCGAGCGAGTTTGAGGGGACGAGTGCTGTGGACAGTTGCACGTGCAGCTTGGGGGGTATAGAGGCCCCGGGAACCCTTGTAGGGACACGAATCCCCAGTGTGGTCCCGGTGTGTGTGGTGAAAGGTATGAGTGACACCCCGTGTGGGAGTGAAACCCCGCGTGTGAGTGCTGTGGTGGCAAGTGTGCCGAAGTGCGTGCTTTTCAGCACGCATGGTGTGGGTGAGACCCCCTGTGAGAGTGAAAGGTTGGGTGTGAGTGAGAGGGTCTGTGTGAGAGAGAGAGTGTGTGTAAGAGAACAGTACGTAAGGGAGATGACGGTGGGCATGTGCGAACATGCAGCTGCGTCTCCCGGGGTGAATGTCATGTCGTGGTGTGTGAGTGTCGTGACACGCAGGTGTGCGTGGATGGAATGGTGAAGACGACAGCGACAGATAAGGGACAGAGGCCGAGTAGCGGCCGTAGCTGTTTTGGGGACCGTGCCGGGTTCACCCCGCAGCGAGCGCGAGGTTCGGGCCGTACTACGCACGAGGCCGCCACATGCGCGCTTGCGGGAGTGAAACTCGGTCCGCAAATGCCAGCGGTGGATGTTGCCGATCTCACGGACGGACAAAGGTGAGGCAGGATTACGGATTTGGACCGGATGAGTTCTCCACGCGAGCATGTGTTAAGCTCCAACGAGCAGAGCACGTGTTCGCGTGGGGAACCCCTCGAAACGCGGGGCTTGTTTTTTTTTAATGCGCAGAGTGGCGTCATGGCACGTGAGGTTGGAATCCGGCAGGAGGGTGAATCCCTGCCGGATGGTACCGTTCAAGAGGGAGGAGGGACGCGAACAGCTGCCATGATATCACGCCAAAGGTGCGCGGCTGTGAATTGCCGCGCTGGTGTAAAGGTTGTGAGTTGCCGCGCTGGTGCTGCGCGCGCATAAAAAAAAAAGCAAGCCTCCCTTCGAGTGAACAGGATTCCCAGGCAAAGGGTGGAAGACCCCCCTGCCTGGGCACAGGATGAACACTAGTTAGGGGGAAGGGTTAGCTTAGCTAGACCAGCTTCATGGGGCAGGGGCAAGTCCTTATGGGGCCCATGGAATGGATTAGTTAGAGGGATTGTAGTCGAGATCGTGGAGGGGGAATTATTTTGAGGACAGAGACAGACTTTGGATGTGTAGAGGGGACGTAGCTAAGCTACGTAGGTTAAAAGGAACGTGCTGTAATTTAAGGGACGACGTGGGAGCACGAGTTCGTTGAGGGGATTTAGTGAGAAGGATGGCAGAATTCAGTGGTATGTGTTGAAAAGTTGAGGTGGAGACATGATGAGTGAGTGAGGCCAGCAGGTCTGAGTGTATGGAGTGATTGTGGAATGCATGGTGCGATGAGTGATTGGGGGGGAGGAGTGATTCCCACCCAAGGGACCCCAGGGTCAGGATAAAGTGAGTTAGTTGGGTTAGTCAAATTGACAAAATGGAAGTCGTTTTGTTGTTGGTGGGAAAGTAGGCTCGAAACCCGTTTGGAGGGGTGCAGGAGCCCTGTTGAGGGGTGCAGGAGCCCTCCCAGCCACGCTGGGAGCGTGGCTGTGAAAGGTGAGTATCGCTGAGTGGGTACTCCGGGCACCGGGCTCGTCGGCCGTGGTAGGCCAAGGGCCCACGGGGGGCCGGGATAGTGTAGTGGGCACGGGTGCGCCCGCATGATGCGGGGGCCCGGGGCGCCATTAGCCGCGTGGGCAGTGCATTGGGCACGGGCACCCAGGGAAGGGGCCCAGGGCGCCAGCCTGCCACGTGAGCATTTCAGGGGAGTCACCAGGGAGGGCACTCCCCAGTGTTTAGGGAGGCAGTGTAGTGCCATAGCTGGAGAATCAGCAGAGGGTAGTGCCTGCCAAGGGAGCCACGCGTCCCAGCCACGAAACCGTGTGAGGGCACGGGCGGAAAATTGGGGGGCGAGGCCCGAAATTTGAGAGGACACCAACACAGGCGACGGGAATCTGGGTTGATAAACCAGTAGATTAAGCGAGAGGAGGCACTTGTTGAAAGCCCCGGGGTAGTTTACGTGATAATGGTTAGGGTAGTTTAGGAAGTGTACCCTTCCGCACCATCCATCCCTTCGCTCTCGTAGTGGGCCACTGGACCCACTTTGGGTTAGATCGCTGAACTCCGAGGAGGCCATCCTGAGGCTTGAGTTGGGCCTCGACTCAGGACACTAGCTCTCCCTTATTCCCCTCCGGGAAGGGAATGTAGCGGTTGGGAGTAGGCAAGGACAGGATAGGTCAGCTGAACACAGACATAAAGGGGGTTCGGGGATGGATTTATAGTGGGAAGCAAAAAAGGGAAAAAAATAAAAATAAAAACAACAAAAAAATAGGTTGGGGCTAAATTGGGTTTTGACAAATTAAGGGGGTGGGTATGGACAGAGACAGGCAAAGGCGATAGGTGGGAGGGAAACAGGTAGGTGGGTACGAGCCCGCCTTCTGTGTGGCCAGCAGCACCGCACTCCCTCCACCGACCTGCACTGCACGGCGGGAGGCCGGCCAACTTCGTCTGCAGGCTGTTGTTTTGCTGCGAGGCCTGTACCGGCCGGATCGTCTGCAGCTGTTTTCTGCAAGGCCTGTGCCGGTCGGATCGTCTGCCGGCTGTATGTGCCTGCCACCTTTGCCATGCCATGCCGACTGCCCTCATCAGTTTGCCCCCTGGTTCTGTTTTGATTCCCCCCCCCCCTTGTTCATTTCCATGTGCGCTGGGATCATCACATGAGTTGCAAGGACTGTCCTGTTGGCAGCTACAACACGGGCCTGCAGTGGCGGGCAGAGCGCCGGTTGACTTTTACCTTTTTCCTGCAGAGTCCATAGATCCTGGGCCATGGTTAGTGTAAAAATTGTAAGGTGTTAAGATGTATTGTATATGAGTGTGCCCCCGGCATGTATATGTTTGCGCCGGCAATTTCATTTCAGTCGTCCGTGTGAGTGTGTTTGTTAGTTAGTTACTCAGCCCTCAGGTTATTTATTTTGGGGACACGAATGCACTGAATGTCTCACTCAGGGATCTGAAGGTAAAACGTATTAGGGGAGAACTACACATGATGGTACACGAGAATTTGACAACTCGGGACGAGTCTGTAAAAAGGGGAGGGGTAGTGTTACGGCTGTGGAAATTCGCATTACACCATAAAGGGTCCTCAGGTGAGATATATCGGTAAGTCCATATGGAGTTAGCCCAAATCTATTGTTTAGAGGGAATATGTGTGAACGATTCGGGCTGTGATTCTTCAGATAGTCGTTTTTCTTTTGCTGTCATTATTTTAGTGCAAGAACAACAACGAACATCGCCACAACCAACATCTCAACGATCACGCCATTCACGACACGACGCCAACAATCACGCCATTCACACCACGACACCACCTTCCATAACTACGCCACCACATCTTCGTCACTCGCCATTCAAAGAGCACCGTGCGGTCACGATCTCCGCGGGACGGATGAAGGGAGCGGAGTGGCAGCAGCAACCAGGGTGCGAAGGGGCATCTCCCGCCCAAAACTCCCGCTTGAATATCTCCCGCCGGATTTCCCCTTCTGCTTTTCCCATGCTTTGGCATGGGGAGGTGCGATTTGAGCCAGAGGTCAAAGGTTAAAAAAGGTGGGGGGCTGATTTTGGGGGAATAATTCCCTGGCCCCGAGCCAGAACTGACTTTCCTCGTCCCCCACACGGCACGGGGAGGGGGGAACGAGAGAGCACACCCCTTTTTGGGAAGCTTCCAGAAGGGAGGTGGAGCCAGAAATGGGGCGGGGCGAAGGGCAGAGCACCATCCTAAAAAAGGCGTGGGTGTGGAGAGGCTCGCGTTCGAGTTGGGCTCTTGGTTCAGTCGGTTGTCGAGGGGTGGAGAGTCCTTGCTCTTAGTTGGTGCGGTCGATGGTCGAGATTTGTGGTGATTGTTCCTGGTCGGAGGTTCTGTTCGTTCGTCCCTGTCGGGCGGACGATACGTGCAGGCACGAGGCACAAGCACAGTGGACCACCCCGGAGGGACTCGGAGTTACGATCGCCAAGGACTCGACGCGCTAAGGGAAGTCGCGACTTCCTTTTCTTTTGGGGTTTTGTGTAAATGTCTGTGGGTGGCGCCAGTCTTGAAAAGTAGAACTGTTATAAGTGTTGCCGTGTAAATCATATTCGGTTGTAGATCTGCTTGCTTTTATTGTGTTTTCTTGCTTGACTGTAATATACGTGCCATCCTTGCTTCCGTAATAAATGTGCTGGTCCAATTGTTCCCCGTTTCGCTGCGTCCTTTCCTTTGTTTGAATCTCCATCTCGCATCACGTAAGGGATTAATAGTGGGTTTTAAAATACCAGGTAACAAATCTGAACCGTCAAGGTCGACGATAACTCCGCTCGGTTATCCCTGTAGTACGGAATGAGCCGCTTAAGCGGTTCGTGTCAGGAGTCCACCTGTGGCGTGGTACAACTCCTCGGTACGCTATCCACGCGGGTACTTCGGTAAATCGACCATTCGGCGATCGGACCCTATTTCGCGCGGGTAGAATGCGGACTGAGTTGTGGTGAGGTTAAACCCCCACCCGTGACTGGCTCCTGGCGGTAGTTCCCAGAGGGTCACGACTGAATTGTCCATTGCGGTGGGCGACGCGGTCGCCCTTCGAGTCAAGCGGCCGATCGCATGCCGGACGGACCAGAATTCCCAACAATATTATTATTTGCATGACCAATTTAACAAATATGCAATTTCAAAAAACTTTTCTGAATTTCCAAGACTGATTAAAAAGGAAAAAAAAAAAAAATCAGTCAAACTCAAATGTTCTGTTTTTTGAGAAGGAATTTTGGAGAGGTGGTGAAGAGGACAGTCCACACAAACATCCTGTATCTTACAGGATCAGTGACGTATTTGGCATGTAGCTTCTCCCCTGCCGAGCTGTGTGAACCGGAGCCACAATCGTTAAGCCAGCCGGAGCTTGCCGAGCCAATGTCCTGCCATTGACTCTCCATTCGTTCTTATCACAATCTAAGCTGCCATTGCAGTGAGTATTTCGCTCATGTCATGACTCCTCACTTGCAAAAGTGTGCAACAGTGCAAGAATGCAGAAATGAGTCCCTTCCGATGTAGATGCTCTGCTTCCCCACCCTCAGTCAATTCTACCTCACTCAGTAGGTACTGAACGGATGGTACAGCTGCAGCACAATAGGAGTCAGGTAATGGTGGCTCTTGAGTCCTCAAAACAGATACAGATACAAATACAGATCTTTTTTTTGCATTATGTAGCACACATGAATATCACAGTAATGACATTGGAAATCTTTGAATATTTGTTGCATGCAAAAAATATGTATGTATTGTCCATTTGAAAACACGTTTCCCATCCCTGTTCAGAACGCAAAGTTGCAACTTTATATTAATTGTAAACTGCTTGAAGAAACAACTTTTAACCATGATCGAAGCAAGTGCCAAAAGCAAAATCTACTCCACAAGGAAGGATATCTTTTGAAAAACTATCTTCTTGGATTGCAAACATTAAGAGGACAATGGGGGAAGGAAGGGGAGAACATTCACTACTTTGTGATAAAAAATAGAAAATACATTCAGAGAGAGGAAGGGAATGATTTCCTTCATGAGGAAAATAAAATAAAATAAAAAGTCGGTTATAGAAAACAATTTAAACATCGATGTCTAACAAATTTATAGTTGACACTAATACGTACACTTGGGGATGGGTTGATTTGAGAATGTCAAGATGAAGAGGAAGAGAAGGGAGAACAAGTAAACAAGCAGTCAGAGACTGGTACTTACGAAATCGTCAACTTGACCTCTGACCTTGTCGAATAAAAGCTATCTCTAGAGAAGGTAGCGACGCAGACCAGAAGTTTCGACGATGATTCTGAACCAAACCATCAAAAATCGTAACGTCGATTGAAGCAAAAATACTCCATTTCTCCACATGAATTTACGGAATTATGTTTGACCTCATTGTGACCTTGACCTTTGACCGATTTTGACCAAAATCTTATCAGCGCTAGCCATCACCCTCCTGAATCACGTGGTGTATTTTGACATTGGTAGCTTCTTCCGTTCTCGAGTTATCGTACCTACAAACAAGCACACAAGCAGTCATAGACTGGTACTTACGAAATCGTCAACTTGACCTCTGACCTTGTCTAATAAAAGCTGTCTCTCGAGAAGGTAGCGACGCAAACCAGAAGTTTCTACGATGATTCTGCACCAAACCATCAAAAATCGAATGTTTGACCTCACTGTGACCTTGACCTTTGACCGATTTTGACCAAAATCTAAAGAGCCCGAGCCATCACCCTCCTGAATCACATGGTGTAATTTGACATTGGTTGCTTCTTCCGTTCTCGAGTTATCATGTTTTGGATGTTTGACCTCACTGTGACCTTGACCTTTGACCGATTTTGACCAATATCTAATCAGCGCGAGCCATCACCCTCCTGAATCACGTGGTGTAATTTGACATTGGTAGCTTCTTCCGTTCGAGTTATCTGCACCAAACCATCAAAAAAATCGAATATTTGACCTCACTGTGACCTTGACCTTTGACCGATTTTGACCAAAATCTAATCAGCACGAGCCATCACCCTCGTGAATCACTTGGTGTAATTTGACATTGGTAGCTTCCTCCGTTCTCGAGTTATCGTGCCTGTAAACAAACAAACAAACGCACAAACAAAGAAACAGAAACGGAAGTCATCAATATAATTACGAAATCTTTAGATTTCGTAAGTAACAAACAAACACACAAACAGAGGACAGAAGTCATCAATATACTTTCGAAATCTTTCGATTTCGTAAGTAACAAACGCACAACAAACAAACAAACAAACAAACAGAAACGGAAGTGATCAATATACTTACGAAATCTTTAGATTTCGTAAGTAAAAAAGACATAAAATGTCACCTGATCTTGGACTTGATCTTGAAACAAAATGACGCGTACATGTAAGCCATCATTTATTACCTGGGGTCCAAGTTTGAGGAAGATCGGTAAATGCATGTCTGAGAAATGGTGGAGGAGGTGTTCGATAACAGGTTTTTTTCTAACTAAAATAGCCGACAGTCTACCAGTCAGCTATCTTTAATCAGATCACAAATTTAAGTTAAATGCACGTGCTTGCCATCATGTACTGTTTGTGCCAGGTTTGAACAAAATTTGACCATACATGTCTGAGAAATCGTTGGGGACACATTTAAGTGACAAAATGGCTGCCAGTCGGCCATATTGGACCTGATCGCAAAAAAAAATGACTTGCATATGTACGCCGTCATTTATTATCTGTGTGCCAAGCTTGAATAAAATTGGTAAATGCATGTCCAGAAATGGTTGAGGATGTGTTCGACATCAGGCTTTATTTTACAACAAAAATGGTTGCCAGTCGGCCATCTTTGATCCCATTGCGAAACAAAATGATGTGCATATGTATACCATCATTTGTTGTCTTTCTGCTAAGTACGAATAAAATCAGTCCACACAGGTCTGAGATATGGTTGCGGACTGACGCACACACACGCACAAGAAAATCGAGACCAAATCCATAAGCCCTCTGTTCGGACTAAGTCCAATGGGGGCGTAAAAATAGAAGAGAGAGAGAGAGAGAGAGAGAGAGAGAGAGAGAGAGAGAGAGAGAGAGAGAGAGAGACAGAGAGAGAGAGAGATAGAGAGAGAGGAGTGTGGGAGGGAAGTGAAGGAAAAGAGTTATGGTTGGGCTTAGTGGGATATATAAGCATCCATTGAAGATACTGTTACGGCCCAGGGTTCGAGGTTCGCCACAAGGGGAAGCACTCGAGTTCTTCCAACCAGTCCTGAGGCCTCCAGCCATTGATAACTCTGTGGCTCGATGGGTTGCCAATCAACCGCGAACACCGATTGGTACCACCAATCCTGGCAGGGTGTCACTACTTTGTGTGGGTACCTTACCTTTGGATGACGATATCAAGGGGGGCTTGTGCCCTTGATGCATATTTGTCTTAACTCTACCTGATAATGTGCTGCTGGATGGAGCTGCCAAGTATGCACCAGCAAACGTGTAGAGCTAATCGGTGGGGTATAACTTCTCGGCTAACACTACTTGCGGACTATGTTGGACCAAAGGAGGAAAAGATGCTCCGAGATGGTTGAATTGAATTGATATCATGCTTATTCACAAAGAATGTACATACAGCAGAGAATATAACATTTGTGTGGTGTGGCAAAACACTTACAGTGCTACATTTATGCAGTAAAGAGACACAGAGCAGAACTGTACCAAATCTATGTTGCTGACACTCTTACTTATGCTAACATAACAGGCGCCATTAGAATCATTCCCCGAGGAAATTAGAACAGTACAGAGAGAGAGAAAATTTGAGGTGGTTTTGACTTCTGTTACCAGGCAAGGTTGGTGGACAAACGTGAACACATTCGCTAAGGAGGGGAAAGGGAGGAGGGGAGGAAAACTGAGGGTGTCTATGGTGCATGATTGGAGGGAGGCACAGTGATATACAGGTAAAGTGTGGAGAGGAAGGTGGATCAAGGGGGGGGGGTGGAAACAAAGCAAAGAGCACGTGAGAAGATAGTCCGAAAGTGAAGTGTGGAGAGGTATGTACGTGTAAATGCTAATGGACTAATACTGCGCTCAATCTGGCATCTATCCTTCTGCTCGTTCCGCACTCTGCTCCATGGGCTCCATTCCACTCTGTTCTGCCTGCCCCATCAGGCTCTGTTGCTCACCACACCATGACCCCAACAACAAGAATGCGCCGCCAGGGAACCGAGCCTAAGCTGGAGAATCACGAGCTCCTATAATGCTAAGCCAGAGAACAGAGTTCTCTTTTATAATCCACTGTTGGGGGCAGCACCCAGGAGCAGAATATGCAGAGTAATGGGTGTTTTCCAGTGCCCTCATTGGTATGCGGATGATTACTCTGGCACAAGCTCCACCCATGTGAGGCTTCAGCAGCAGAAATGGCCTCACTTGCCCCGAAACTCTGGCTCGCGATCCACCTCCGAGGTTAACATGGTGTCGGGGTATTCAGTTGCACTCTCTGGTAGCAAGACCTCAATAATTTATATTTCTGAGTAGCAAGCACATGTGGATACCCAATGAGGGTTGTAATTGAGTGGAGTGCGAGCGCGATCCACACGACATTGAACGGAAGCACAGTACACATTTGCGCCCCAAGTTAGAGGTTCGCACATCCACACCACAGCGTCGGCAATGATGCGACACACTCCCCTGTTGGTCCAAAAAGGTGTTGGCGGTTGCTGGCGGTGACCGTGGTTTCGCGTCAATGTTACGGTGAGCATCGTGTTGGTTCGTGGTGGTGATGATGAATGTAACCTCGCTCGGGTTGTGGTTCGATGGTGTGGTGATTTTTATCAAGGAATCTTGATGATGTGAACCAGGTGTATGATCAAATATGTTAGGGATAGCAACAAATATCACAAGAAACAAAGAACAAAGTGGTTTAAAGTGGTTGGACAGCTCATGAGTTGAACCACTCAAATATCTTTGACTTGAAAGACCTGTGCTTTAACTGAGTGTTATATTTGCAGCAACTTAAGTTATTTGTAAGTTTATGTATTTTACAGTTGTCATGTTTATCGAGATAAAATTGTCTTTTTTGTTTATAATTTGGCCCATTTGTCATTCCCAGCTGATCGCATAGCTTAGGATGCTGGGATATAAGTGTCCTTTATCTTGTTTTTTTAATATATGTTCATCCATCCATTCATCGGGACCATACTCTGCACAGAGCGTTGGTGATGCCGAAGCAGTCTCCTGGGTGATTAGGCATAATCCTGGACGGGTCGCCACTCCAACGCAGGATACTGAAAAGGCTCAATCATCCCAGCAAGCTGGTACTCATTTTGCCAACCTCAAAAGGATGACAAGCTGGGTCAACCCCACCTGGTATTAATTCAACGGCTAGAGGATTTGAACTTGGGACCTTAAGGATCACAAGCACACCACCCGAACCATGAAGCAAACACCAGGCATATATATGTTCAGCATATCCGAATATCCTTGCGATTTGTAAACCACACGTACAAAGACGATTGCACTGATATCTTATGATCACAGTTGATTAAAGCTCATCACTATTTACATTTTTCTCAACACAACTGTACAGAAGTGACAACTGATAATGTTTTATTTTAGCCTTGCATCGTCTTTGTGACTATCAATTTATCATGTATGCAATTATGACAGAATTTTGATCCCCAACCACCACCCTCCCCCTTTCCTCAATACATGAAATGTACCTTCTTCTTCCCCTCCTTTAATTCCAAACTTCTTTCCTTCTCTCCGAGTGTACATATACATATATATATATATATATATATATATATATATATATATATATATATATATATATATATATATATATATATATACATATATATACATATATATATACACACATATATAACCGGGCGTAGTGGCGTGCGCCTGTAATCCGGCTACTCGGAGGCTTGGGTCGGAGGATCGCTTGAGGACGGGAGCTCTGCACTGGGCCGCGATATGAGAGGGTGTATGGCAGCCCGGAATCATGGCGAAACCCAATCATTATCCCTGTGTCGGAAGAGGCGACCAGGGTTGCGTCAGGAAGGGCATCCGGCGTAAAACCTGTGCCAAATCAGTATGCGGATCATAACGGATGATCCGCTGTGGCGACCCCGAACGGGAGCAGGGGAGCAGACGAACGACGAACGACGCACGCACGCACGCACGCACGCACACACACACACACACACACACACACTCTCTTCTCTTTCTTTCACATCGTCATTCCTTCCCATCATTTTCAATTTTACACCCCCCACCCATGCCCTTTTCTCGATAATAGAGGCAATAAATAGAGATCTCTTGCAGCTAGCTGTTCGCTATATCTCCTCCTGGCTGTTTGGACCAATGAGCAACCATGTACAACAGTCATTATGATGGTTTCAAAATCGATCAAATACTTTTATCAATGTGCTCCTTATGAAAATACTTTTCACCATTGGAAAGCTATTACATGGAAGATAATTGCATTGAAAATTAAATTTCCATTATTGCTATTACCCCAGATAGGACAACACGAAAGAGCATATACTGTATGTTGCTTTATGAACAAAAATCATCACAATACCCCAGAGATACCAAATTAAAACTATAAAGAGGCATATACATATATATATATATATATATATATATATATATATATATATATATATCTTTTTATTTTAAATAACCCTCAGATGGAGCTCATGAAGAGTGAGAGAGTAGTGCATGATGTGCTGTCTCCACTCCTGTCTCCACTACCCTCAACCTTCCACCTTCCACCTTTCCCAAACAATCCAACCACTTGCATCTTGAAACTCTGCCATACTCCTATTTTTCAAATGTCCTCGTTTTTTTGTTTTTCTAAGTTATTGCTTTTAAACAGTGCTTGGGTCAGCCAGGTGCTTCCTTAAACTCTGCACTCGTAAAGGCGCGCCATTCGTACTTAAATCACGGGACAGCCGGGCATGGGCCCTGACGACAGTACTCGGGTCACGGGTTGTTTTCACCTCTCATTGAACTTCCTCAAGTCGCCGAGAAAATTCCATTTATTTAAGGGCACCCCGAGGTCTATAGGAGATCAGGCTCGTAATGGCGTCTGCAGTGCTGCACTCCCCCCCCCCCCAACTTGGCAAGAAACAAAATTTGCGAATTAAAGGCATCGATTGGACGAAGCATTTTGACCTGAGCATGGCAAGAAAAACTTATTCAGGGCAAGATGATTGCACTGATATCGATTCTCTCGGTTGCTTTTAAAGAGGCGTTCAGTGCTCCGCAATTAAAGAGCCTCCTAATAGATTATGCTCAGGCAAGCATTATTGGAAAGGACAGGTGTAATCATGACAGTGCTGTGTATATCTTTAAAAGCAGAGGATGCTGCAGGTAAGCAATAAAACGGCAACAGATGTTCATACACGAGGATAGCTTAAAATCTTTGCAAAAGATTAATGACCATGTGGGAAAGCACTTTGGAGCCAAGGCACCCAGTTGGCTACAATAGTGGGACAAAAACAGACAGACACCAAAGGATATGTAAGGGCACATAGATGATTATAATGGGGGAGACCGACAAAGGTGGAAAAAATTCAGACAGACAAATGTCTTGGAAAGTGTATTAACCTTGCCAGCTATGCAGCAGAAGATTAATGGAACCCTAATTGGTTCCCTTTGCATGAGATTAGAAATACATTACAGAGTTCATTTCTCAAGGCGGCCCACGACACACTGACCCCATAAATCTTCATGCACCGAAGCCTGGGTCCTGACGCATGAGTGTTTGCCTTTTCACCAAGAGTCTGGTTCATGTCTCTGACACGGACGGTTTCTTGGAGCAACAATTCCTTTTGAGAAAATCACGTTACAAGGAGCCCCCTGTGTGACATTTGGCATCTTTCAACTAAAATATTGAAATGGACACGCACGGAACAGATATAATTCTTCGGCAGACAAACATAGGGTGGAAAGAAAGTCACTCAGGTAAAGGGTACGGATTAAAGAGGAACCAGAGAGACAGTGGAAATATGTGGATGGTTCAAATTTGACGCGGACTTATTTGAACCGAGTTTGTAGAAAATTAAGACAATTAATCATTACCAAACTCCAAACTGTGCAGCCAATAGTCTAAGTTTAAACAAAATTGATGTTTTCTTGAACCAGAAATGTCTTAATTATCTGCTGTTCCAACACCTTTATGATGTCACATGTCACCATCTTGATTTTCGGCAGCATGCATTGAAGCAGTGACCATGTAATTATTGGTTTTGGAAGACTACAAGCACAAATTCCCTCAAAGATATTCTGCTGTATATATTAAACTGTCTTTTATAAACAAAAGCCCAAGTGAAATTTCAAACACAATTGTAACTATTGTGTGTTATACTGATTTGATTGTCTTTCAGAATAATATAGGGTTTGGGGATTTTGGCAGTGTTGATTGAATCTGCTACCACCGCTTCCACCTCATTATAGCCAAGTTTTCCGGTCTGGATCAGTTATGTTTTTCTGTTATATCTTTGTCCCTGTGTTGCTGTTTGTGTTTCCACACAATTTTCCATGTTAAATCACACCTTGTTGTGGTGTATGTGTCGAATTCATTTTCCTGTTGTTGAAGGCCAACTCCTCAGATAGCTTCTGTGAAAAATCTGTGTCCTGTTTGTATCTTTTCCACGTTTTTACTTCTTTCTTCACAAATATTGTACTTTCTACCTCCTCAAAGTTATCTAATTTCCTTCCTCGCTTCAAAGGAAATGAAAACAAACAAAAAAAAACCCCCTATTTTTTCACTCAAAAACAATCTCATCACCTCCACCACCAAAGTTGATGGAGGATATATTTTCACCCCTTTCTGTCTGTTTGTTTGTCTGTTTCTGTACAGGATATCTCAAAAAGTTGTGGACGGATCTGAATGAAATTGTGTGGACAGGTTCGGTGTGTGACAAGGACGAATTGTTTAGATTTTGATGAAGATCCGGATCCAGATCCGACGACTAGAATTTTTTAAGTGATTCTTCACCATTGAGAGATTGGGCCAAAAACGATATAGCACTATATAGCATGATATTTCAAAAATGCATTGGGCCCGATATGTTTTCATGGATCAGGCATTATGTGGCGGAGGTATGCGCTCTACCGAGTGCCCTTCTTGTTCTGCTTGAATTTCCTTCTGCTTGTACATCCTATGCTGTATTTTTAATTTTATTTTCTCCCTTTTCTCAACATCTCCAAACTGGATCATCATTGAATATAAATGCTTCTTCCTTCTTCCTTTAAAAGCATTTGAAAACGTTTGAAAATGCTTCACTTTCCTTATTTCTCCATCAGGAGTACCCGAAATGTGTTCTTATTCTTTACCGATGCATTCCTCTATTATTCACAAAGATTATTTTCCAGGCAGCTCAGCCCTTGTTCTACCAATCGTCTTCCTGCACCTACAGCCCCACATTTCTCCATGGCTTCAATGAAAAATCTTACCTCCCATCCCATGGTCTTTATCAACATTTGTCCAATTTGGGAATTTGGAATCAGCATCCCCCCATTTCATGTCCCCTCTTTCCACTTCCCCCCTCACCCCAACACAAAGCCTACCCATCACCCTGCCCCTGCAAAGCATACCCCCCATACCTGCCCTCCCCCCATCCCCGTCCTGCACCCTCCCAACGCCTCTTCCCCTGACCTGCCCTGTCCTCTTCATCCACTCCAATTGGTTAATCTGATAATATCCTTGTGAGAGTAAACATCTCTCTGGCTATTTTGAGAGAGCTGCCTCAATGCCAGTGAGTCTGGTAGTTTATCCAGGCAGATTCTCAAGAACTGCAAGCAGCCATCACATATCAGGACTCGTCTCCCATAGCTACTGACCCTGATATTAACTCAGCCTGGGAATTCATGCACAGAAACCTGCTGTCTCCTATGCACAGATCAATCCCATTTCATCTTCAGTTATTCTACCCTTCTTCACACAGATGGCACACTGAATCCTATGGTGAGGAAGTTGCCTTGAAACAACTTGCATCTCTTCGTAGAAGGCAAAGAGACAGAAGGCAACCTCAGATAATTCTACAAACCCTGTAACAAGTGTGTGTCCTCTCTCAGGAGAGCCAGAAAAGAACGTCTGTTCAATCCCAAGACAGAACTTTCAAACTTGTCTCGAAAAACCTGGTGGTGCCATGTTCAGTCTGTCTCTTGAGTATGCTCCCCTTCCATCCCTCCCCTCACCTCAAATGGCACCACAGCTCACTTCAATCTTGAGAAGGCCAAATATCTCCATTCTGTGTTTGCTTCCAAATATTGTGTCCCCAACCACTCACTCTCTGTACCCACCTCACAGTCACACCTTGCTACTCCTGGACCCTGTAGCTTTTGCACCTCAAAGAGGTGGAATCGTTTCTGGCAACCCTTGACTGATTCTGAAACTGGACCGGGCGGCATAAGCTCACGTGTTCTAATAACCCTGTTCTGCTGCCTTTGAACTTCCTTTTTCTGCTCTTTTCACCACATTATTTGCCAAAGGTCATCTTC
>BROF01002231.1:39948-62727 GCA_024346535.1 Eptatretus burgeri | reverse complement strand
ATGTGAAGCGTGATGAGCATTCCCCCGATCTCCATTGGACATAGTCCTACACCAAAGCGTCACCTCCAATCCAGAGGCCTTGGCCCAGCATCTCTGTCAAACAGACAATGATTACATGACCAACATTGGTTAAACATCAAACGGAGCCGCCTACCCAGATTTCGGGCTTATTTGCCCTCATCAGGACGGCATACCAATAAATAGCTAACCAATGATCCTCTTCTTCTTCGATTTGTTGTTTATTGGCGGAGTCAGAGCCGCGAGGCTCTACAAAGCCACGCACCCAAACTCAAAGTTACAACCAAAAATGAAAATATATTGATAAAATGGAGGTAAAGAATATAAAGTAAAACAAATAATAATAGGAACATTATATTGTCCACCCCATTTCCGTTTTGAATTTTCAAACAAATTAAAAGAATCAAGGGTACAGCTGGCTCAGTTAGCAAAGTGTATCCAGTACACTTATTCAGAGAACACATTGAAGGATGCAACCGGTAATCTTAAATCCATTGGGGCTTTTAAACCAGGTTTCTTAAATGACGAATAGATTATATCCAGTGTGGATGTAAGATCGCTGATGAATTTAGTAAGCTCCGACACATGAGTGCTGCACTTCGTGTTAATCGTTGGAAGATTTACATGAATCAGCAGGGGAATCCTGGGACTGCCTGGAGCCTGCCCCTCTGCGTTGATGGGTCGATTGGCTGAATATTTTGTTAATCCTTTTGAAAGTAAACTCCTCCCAACCAAGATGTTTGAAGGCTGCAGCGGAAATGATATGGAGTTTTTTTTTTAGGATCTGCTCCCTGCTCGAGCTGTACAATTTACTACTTCAGTGATGAAGCCAATGAATCCCTCTTTCTTAGAGTTCGTGATCACATCGGTGGTTGCTCTCTCAGTTTGGCATTCTGTGTCTCTCATCTCAGTCTCGACTCCCACCAATTTGGTGAGGACGTTAACCGGCACTCAGTTTTGGACTTGCTCTCAACCGCTTTTACTGGAGTCGTAGTTTTCTTAATTTTGGGGACCATCCGGACAGCCTCAGCATACGACAGTTTCCCCCGCGTCTTCACCTGTTGGATCTGGGCAGCCCTTTGGAATTCGGGATATCCTCTGAAGGCTGCACTGTAGTCAACACCACAATTGGCACAAAACATTTCTTCACGAGTGCAGCTTCCGTATTCATGCTCTCCATTACATTTGCTGCAGCGTTGTTTGCCTCTACAGGCTGGAGCAAAATACTGTTACGGTCGTCCTCCGTCTGAAGAACTCCAGACGGACGGTGAGTCTTTAAAGACTATGATTGCCTTTCATACCATGAACCTCGAACTGGCTTCAGGTCCACAACCATATTACCTTTACTAATGAGGTTAGCGTAACGATTGGGAAATCCTGCCAACAGTCACGTTAACTGATTGGTCGAGCAGAAGCAATGTCAATTGCTGCATTCTTACCTCTATAGCCGAATCATTTCTTGATTAACCAATCAACAGCTGCCATATGCCGCCATCGGGACAGACAGGAGGAGTCAAGACACTAAATGGAATTGAGCATGGTATGAGAAGGGGAAAATATGCTTGATAAGTGAGTGAAAACAAGCTGTCTTCGTCTTGCCCTCATTCTTGAAGTTTCTTGAAATCGTTGTTCAGAATTGTGTATCTTGGCATCTTGGAATGGGCTTGAGCTTGTGGTTTGTCATCTTGGGATCGAGAAGGATGGAGAAGACACAATCCCAAACTCTTTCTCATCTTTGCTCTCATTACCATCTTGCTCTTGTTACCATCTTACTCTCGTTGCCATCTCTCTCTCTCATTAATGCCCTTCTCTTGTCAGCAGCTTTGATCTGGGCACTATAATTATTTGATCTGAGCGGTTTCTCTCTATTCACCTGATTTGTGCGTCCATGCTCTGATCACTGTTGGCATCCAGTGATTGGCTCCATGGGGTTCTTGGTTGGGATACCAGTTTTTAGCGTGCTTTCGGAGTTAATGATGATTGATTGACAATCTGCCATGCCATGCCAACAGGATGCACCCCTTGGCTGGTTTAAACCAGTTCGAAGGGTTTTGGTAAAGGAGGTGAAAGAGTTTCTGCACTATGAAGTGCGTGAAAGTGGTTAAAGAAGACTGTGTGCAAGGTAAAATAAAATATATGGACTACTTTCTAACACATTCGCAATGCATATCCATTTGCGTGCAATACAATATGCTCAACTGAGCAAGCACTATGAAATAACTATTGTTCAGGCCCTGTCACACCTTGACGTTTTAGCCAGCGTATGGCAAGGCCTCAAAATGTATGTAAAACGCTGGCGTACGCTGAACTATTGATGTTTTTAAAAAAAATTTTGGGCGTATAATAACGTGTTGGACTGGACGTATGCATAACGTACACAGAACGTTTAATCGCATATAGATAACTTATACCAACGAATGCTGAGCGTGTTGTCGGCGTTCACAACCTATGCCCAACGATAGTCTAACTTATGCATAGCGCGGCAGCGTATCGCCGACGATCACTTGGTGTAGGCTATTCATAGGCTGCGGCTCGACGATTCAAATCATAACCGCACTTGACATCGAAGTGTGAAGCCGCTGTCACACCTTGACGTTTTAGCCAGCGTATGCCGATGTATGAAAAATTTGCCGAACCAAGCTGGCACACGTCGAATATGTTATGGGTAAGTTTGTACAAGTTGAACAGTTCCAAAAGTACCTGGACGTTCATCTTGAAGTATCTTGACCTGTTACTAATTTGTCTTCTGGGCTACAGACTGCAGACAGCGAGGGATTAAACCTCGTATGATTTTTTAGATTTGATGGAGACATGGATGACGATACCAGCAGTACTTGTGTGCTTCCTGTTTTGCCACCACGAAAACGGAGAAAGAGAACAAACTATGACAAATGTGTACTCTGTCAAGAAGATTCACAGGATGTTCTTCGAAAGGGACAGAGCACTTCCATAGAGAGGCTCGTTTCTGCACTGCAGTGCAGGCAAGATGAGCGTTATGAGCGACTGCTTCCAGATTTACAGAGACTACAGACCATGGATGTATTCTGGCATTCAAATTGCTACAAGTCCTGCACTAGCAAACACAATCTCGATATTACTGCAAAGAGAAGAGGACCATCTCTATCGCCATCTGAAGTTTCAGGATCTGATACGATGGATGCAGATCAGCTCGGGAGACGGTCCAGATCACAGTCGAGTCTTGTCATGGTCATGTCTTGCACTGGTCAAAGTGCATGTTCTGCAAGAATAGGTCCCACAAAAAAGTGACAGAAATGCTGAATGCTAGCACATTTGAAGTGTTTCAATCTATCAAGGATTCTGCTGAAGCTTTAGGTGATGAAGATATGTTGCATATAATCCGTGGAGTAAATGGTAACCTTGTGGCAGCTGAAGCAAAATATCACAAAGTATGCTTTTCAAAGTACACCAGTAAGTCAAACATCAAACATCGCACTTTTAAGGCCAGCGAAAATGAAGATCAATACACCAGTGCTTTCCAGGACTTAATTGATGGCCTTAAAACAGATTTGAAGCATGACAAGGCATACGATATGCGCAATCTTCTCAAAATATCAACATATTCTAGTAACGCACGGTGTTGACCACGAAAAGGCCATCAAATACACAAAACAGCATTTGAAGCTCAGATTGATGAGGAATTTTGGCGATGAGGTGGTATTCCACCAGCCCCGAATTAGAGAGCAATCAGAACTGATGTATACAAGCTCAATATCACTGCAAGATGTTCTGAATGCAGCCTTCAAAAAATCATTTGAGCCCCATGAAGACAAAAGATTCTTCCGCTGATGAACAAGTTTTGCATCATACAGAACGCACTAAACTTCTGTATCGTACTGCGATGCTGATCAGAGGGGATATTGCTGAGTGCAATGGTATTCCTGTCAAGCCTTTGAACACGGACCATCTGAGTCTCATCACCACAAAATCACTCATACCAGACAGTGTATACTGGTTCTTACGCTGGGTAATTTCAGCTGATGATAGTGACAATGCTGGAAACTTTCCGGCAGAATGCAAGAATCAATCAGACGAGAGGAAGGTCATCATGGTGGCACAAGATCTACTTCATTGCTCGTCGCATGCACGAGTTAAGACTCCGAAGCACACCAGTCTCGCCATGGCAGTTCGTCACATAACTGGTTCAAAGGAACTGATAACATTGCTTAACCGAATGGGCCACTGTTTGTCCTACGATGAGATAGAGGCTATTGACGCCAGACTGGCAAAGGAGATTTTGGCTAAAACAGAAGAAATGGGAGTTGTCATTCCATCGAACATCTGTTCTGGTGTCTTCATCCAGATGGCTGGTGATAATGACATTAATGAGGAGACACTGGATGGGAAACACACCACCCATGCCATGCCATGGATGGGAAGTGACAGATGCCGACCAGGAGATAATTCAACCTTTATGGATGGAGAAAGACCCAGCAACAAAAGGTCTTGTAGAGCTTAGCACTTGCCATTGCGCCAAGAGTGCCTGTCGTCGGTCTGTTTGCACGTGTAGCGTGAATGGACTTTCATGTACCGAGGCCTGTTCGTGCATGGCTGAAAACTGCGAGAACCCTTCAAACATGTTAGAGGATGATGACGATGATGAAGCTGAGGACTAGACTTCTTAATTATGCCATGTTGGACACATTTAGATTTGCACTGATTGAGTGTCATTAATCAGTGAAGTGGTGTGTGTGTATGTGCTCTCAGGAGAACAATGTAAAGTCCACACATGTATATCTTTCCACTGTACATTTATCACTTGAGTCACAATCTCGAGTAAATCGGATATGGTGACTAAACTTGCTAAGATTGTAAAAATTGAGGTACGTAGTATTATCTCATATATCAGAAGGGCTAGGGCATATCAATAATGTTGTAGTATTGATCGGGTTTGCCCAAAGGGCCACGCACCCCCCCCCCACCCCCCTCATGAAGTCACCTTTTTCTGGAATTTAATCACATATGTATACTGGAAGAATATCAATATGACACAGTGGTCTTAGGTTTATTGTGTATTTGTGCAACAGATATTTTGATACTTTGGTGTCAAATTTTCATTAGAGAATTACTGAGAATGCTTCTCTCCACATTATTTGGATTCCATGTACACATTCTGAATATTACCCCACCCATAGCAGCTCGAATCTATATGTAGTGTAATCCATTCTCATTCCATCCATGTATATCATGTCAAATTTGAGCGACTAGTTAGGAAAATACAGTCGTTTAAATCAACCCACCTCTCAACCTTGTTCTCATATTGGTGTGAAAACTTGATTTGACCCCCACTATACAAAATGGCCTGAAGAAAAAACTTATACCACAATTCGAAGTGACACCCACCGTAGAAATGTTCCAGAGAGGCTGGTGTAACAGAATATGCAAACAAACATTGTATGTGGTGTGGGTTGAGAAAGACCTTTTTCCCCTGGGTCTTGCTCCTGGCCTATCAAGGTTGGTGGAAGGAAGTCTGGATGTCATCAAGTTCCTTGGTTAAACATTTTTTGCTCACCTGCTGAAAAATGAATGGAATTTAGTTTGACAGCACCTGCTGAAAAGTTGAATGCAAAAACTATCAGAATTCATGTTGACATCCAAGAAACTAGCCAGCTTAGCCTGTCACAGTTTCAGGAAATGGTCTTGGAGAAGAAAGAGAAAATATCTTGGTCAAAAGAGGATTTGCAGCCTCAAGACTTAAAAGTATCATCTGTTTATGCAGTGATACAATACTCGTAATTGTCCCCATAAATCATGAGTGTTGTTACCTTTTTAAGGAAGGATTCCTTTGTTCAAAAATTTGTCTTCCTGGTTTACTGTTGGAAATATTCACATCATGCTACTTTATGACTTGCTGAGTGATCATAATGCAGTGAGCTCAATGAACGCTGTGGCTTCCGACCATGCTATTCCTTTATTGACCACACAATAAACGACAAATCGTGATCACGACTTTGACCAACATGTTCTGGCACTTCTCATAAAGGCCGATCCCATGACTAATTCGAACCAGAGACTCAAATTATACAAGATTGCTTGGAGTCTTCATTTACTCTTCAGTGCCTTCTTTAATAGATTTTACATTTGCCATTGGAGTTGCAGTTTTTGTATGTACCTGGTCTATCTTCCTCAGTCTTCCAAGAGGAAGAAACAGATTCCTGTTTTCTATGCAAATTTGATAAACATTTTTTGGACAGGTAATCTGTTATTCTGTTTGCAGATGTTGAATAAACCATGGTGTTCCCTTCCAAATTCCACCCTCCCCCCTCCCCCATCCCTCTAAATACACAAGTAGCTTGCTAGATCTGTGTGAGTACGGTATCTATCTGGGATGAATTTTGCATTCTGAATCGAAACTTTTTGGAGCCACTGAGTCTGTCCATTTTAGATAGGATGGCCATAAGGCCATATGCATATTTAACACACTTGCTAATGTTTGTGAGAACTATTATTGCCTACTGACTTTATTCTTAAGGTTGCTTTATCAGCTTTTTTATGCTGCTGGTAACATCAATGACAGGTAGCATAGCTGTGTTGCTGACACAGTGCCCCCTGTAAGTTAGTGAAGGAATTTTTGGAATTTCGCCAGGACGATGTCGGCACAACTTGCCTACATTTCATTGAAAGATATTGTGGGATATATTTAATGTCCACCAGCTAATGCTAGCAGATGGATACCCAGCTTAATGCCTATCTGAGGGATGGTACACTTTGTGATGCAATGCCCTGCCTGTGAAGCAGCAATCTGACAGGTTATAGTTGAATTGTAAACTGAACCCAGGCTAGATAGCTCAAAGGCATCTTCACTACCTCTGTACCATCTTGTCAGACTTAAAATCAGCCTAGATAATGGGAATATAATCTATTGCAGGTTGGAGAAATATCTAGAATCGATTAAAGATTTATTATAGCAGGTGCATTTTGGAGAAGAAAAAAAAGTTACCTTTTTGTCGTGAGAGTCTGTGAAGGAAGTTAAAATTAAGGTTGGTTTGATTTTGCAACAAGGGTACAGTGTAATTAATAAAAACAGAGCACATGAGTCTGTAAGGGAAGATGATCTTCATGCAGTTTATCAAACGATAAACTTTCAAGTATTAGATGGCTAATGAATGATGGCTACTTTCCATTTGACAACAGAATACTCCAGTGGATACTCAGTTACTTGGAGGGGGTACAGTAAAGCATATGAGAAATCCATTAAAATGACAAGTTTCTTTACTTGACTAACAGCTCGATTAATTGATAAGCTAAAAAGAAAAGATGTGCTCGGTAATGAATGTGGAATGTATGTATGTATGTATGTATGTATTTATATAGAGTATGTCTTTACATGTAATGTCGGGTAATGTATTATTGTGTTAGATGGTCTGCGAACGCAGACCATCCAGGAGCCAGAGGTCTGATAAATGCCTTTGTGAATGCCGAAACGATCTTTTCGGAATTTACTGCGGTCTTTTAATTAACTCCCAGGCTTTGCCAGGATGCAAACCAAAACTGCCGGTTGTTCGTGCATGGTAAGGCAGGAAGGTGGGAAGATGTTTCTTGGAAACGAAGGGTTAATTAACCTCTACCATCGAAGATTGGAGGTTACTGTTTTCACCCCTTTCTGTTTGTTTACAATGTATTCGGGGAAAAGGATAGACAAGACGCTAAAACTAGAAGGGCACTTTTTGAGATTGCGCCGTCGCCAGATATGCCTCCACCCACATTATTACATTATTATACATACTTGTACCAAGTTTTATTTAAATCCCTGAACCAAGATCCAAAATATTAAGTAATTCTGGCTGCCAGACCATGCGTCCGATCAGGTTGACATTTAAAACATATATTCCATGTTACGACTCGATCATAATTGTGGTTTCACATCGAATAATGAAGTGGTCAAAGAGAATTGATTTTTTTGAAGATTTTCGTTCAATACAATATGGCTGCCAGACCATGTGACCTATTAATTATTCGTGAACATGCTGGTATCTCCAAGGCTTGGGGAATATGTGGGTGAAGTTCCCCTTGATCTGTCAAACAATTCTGGAGGAGAAGATTTCTGAAGGTTTATTCTTCAAAAATTCATAGCTGCCAAGCCATGTGACCTATGATGTCATAGGTGGAGAACTTTTTGTTCCTCATCAATTGGTGATCATACCTGTAAAGTTTTGCCTCAAACTGTTCAGCCGTTTCAGAAGAGAAGAAGATTTTTGAAGGTTTTTATGTTACAAACAAGGTGACTGCCAAAACACGTGACCGATGACGTCATCAATTTCTTTCCCCATAACATTTATCCCTAGATGACCCTCAAAAATTTTCATACTGATTGGATAAAGAGTTTGATGTATGCAATTATGGCGTAATAATGAAGCTACCTGTGACATCATCAAAAAAATCACACTTGTTTCCCATGGGGAGTAATTCACATGTGCCAAGTTTCAAGTGTTTTTACATGGAGCGGTTTTGGAGATACAGAGGTCCAAAGTTTTTCCTTTCTTCCAACATGGCTACCACACCACGTGACCTATGCCATCATAATTATCATTAAAGCATTCCACACGAGTGGTCGCACCGATGGTGAAAATTTTGTGTCAATCAGATAAGCGGTTGCAGAGAAAGCAGAGAAAATTAGCTTGGACAGATGTATGTATGTATGTATGTATGTACGTACGTACATTATGGCATGAGTTTTTTTTTTTCTTCATTATGTTTTTAGGTTGTCCGTACGTATGCATGCATGTACGTACACACGGACGGACAACCCGAAAACATAATTCCTCCAGCGACTTCTTCAGTGGAGGAATAAAAATATGGAACGGACTGAGCGATTGACAGACATGATGGGGAAAAGAAACACGATCTTATGTACAATGAAAAACGATTCCCTGCTATGGTACCGGCAATACCAGATTCGGACACAAGGGGACCAGGCGACAACTTAAGGCAGGCATGAGCTGGTCAGTGGGTTAACCACGACCCATGCAAGTTGGTGTTGTCCAAGGGAACTGGAGACTAGAGGAGTGATGTCAATGAGGAGGCCAGGAGATGAAGAAGGCAGCCAAGGGGAGAGAGAGAGAGACAGAGACAGAGACAGAGACAGATAGATAGATATAGATATGTCATCTACTTACCAAAAGCTCAACTGCTACGCACATGTGCAGACAGTCTTTATGCCCCACAGGGACTTCCTTTCCATCACACAGCTGATCCCATCATCGGCCTCTGATGTTTGTGTGCAGCGCCATCTTCTGGGCCGCCCCGCCCTGCAGGGCGATCCCTCACAAAAGTGTTGCGCCCTTCTCCAGGGCTTCACAGATCACTGCATAGATTTGAAATGTAACATTGTATTGCAAGATTGATTGGCTGTTTGGACACAGCAGAGGTTGTACACCCACTGCTTGGAGGATTTGGTTGGAAAGAGTCGAAACGTCTGAATAATAGAGCCCACCCAAGGATCCAGACAATCAGAAAATGAGTTACAAGTTACTGAAGTTATTAGTTATTACTTTAGGCTGCTGGCTATTAACTTGACATTAACAATGTCAAGTAGATAGGGGTTGTAAAAACAAAAGTGTTCTATAATTTATACTATTTACAACATCCTTTAGATTTTAGATGTTGATTTCATTAATTATAAATAGCTGTTTAATTGTGCTCCATAATGAATTATTGTTGTGAGGAACAGCTTTAGATGAAAAAGTGTGTTTTTTTTTTTTTTTTCTTCCGCACTTCACCCCCACCCCTCCCTCCTTTTCACCATCTTTTAAGGACATTGGAAACCTCACAAGATTAACTTCCCTGGATGTATCTGCAAACCATCTTGAAAGTCTCCCGCAAGAGCTTGGCAACCTCACAAGTCTGATAGATCTTTTGGCTTCTCAGAATAATATGGGGAGCATCCCTGAAGAAATAGGTAAAATCTGAAAATGTGTCTATTGTTATTAAAATTGCTTAGTAGCAATGCATTAAGAACTGTCTTCTTTAGTGAATGCTGAATAATCATTTATCCTGTATTAGCGATTGATGATTCGATGACCAACAAGCGGCATGGTTTATCAAAAGTGATTGCAGAATGTTGTTTTTATTTTGCAGGTCAGTTAACACAACTATCAGTTCTCAAACTGGATCAGAACCGACTGTCCCATCTTCCAGATACGATCGGATACTGTGAAAGCTTAACGGAACTTGTACTCACAGATAATTTGCTGGTGGTATGACAATTAAGTTTTTCTCTACTCTTTGATTGATGTAATGTTGTGCATGTGATGCATATAGTTGTGTTACTGGGTAAGTAAAAAGTATAATGGCAGTTTTAAAAAAAGTGAAATTGTTTTCAGTTTGAGTATGGATTTGTGTTGCACGCAATTTTTCCATTTGAGTGGTGGGTCCAAGGACAGAGGTAATATATAATATATATATATATATATATATATATATAGTGTCCCCAAAAAAATACAACTTTTAAAATGCTTCGTTTGATCCTAAAAAAGCAGTAATTTTGTCTCATGCTTCATTTCTTGTTGCAGAGACCCTGAAGTTTATTTTGATATGAAGCAAGTGCCAGAAAAATGCCAAGACTGACCGTACAACAACGGACGAAAATTGTTGAACTTTGGCACCAGACGAAAAGTGTCATACAGCTGCAAAGTCTTTACTCGAGACATTTCGGTATCCACTTGCGTCATGCACCAAACTTTTGGACAATAAAGTGCACCATCGCAAAGTTTACCAATGTGGGAACCATCTGTGACCTTCACAAGGGTCACAGTGGTCGGAAGAGGAAAGGTCGTAGTGAAGAAAATGTGGAAATGGTGAGACAGGCGGTCGTTCAGAGTCCAAAAAAATCGATTTGACTACTTTCTGCCGAGACAAACGTTCATAAGAGCACCGTTCAGAGGATCCTTCGCCAAGACATTCATGCCTTTCCATACAAAATTCAAACGGAAACGGTGCTTACTGATCAACAGAAACGCAAACGACTAGACTTTGTAAAGTGGTTCTCAGGAAAGGTGGAGGGAGATGCAGACTTCCTCAAAAAACTTCACATGACGGATGAATGCCATGCTCACTTGTCCGTGGAGGTAAACAAGCAAAATTTTCGGTACTCTGGAGAACTGAAAATCCTGGTAATGCATCAACTGAACTGGTGCCTCGATCTGTTCTCAAAGTCACCATGTGGGTGGCGGTTGGTTGGGATGGGATAATTGGTCCATACTTCTTTGAAGATGACCAGGGACGCACTTGCACGGTAAACCAGAGGAACTATCGCGAAATGATTCAGGAATTCTATCTGCCTGAGCTACGTACTCAGGCCCGTAGGAGAAACACCCTGATCCAGATGAGAACCCAGTGGTTCCAGCAGGATGGGGCACCGCCCCATACAGCCAGGGGAACAAGGCATTTTCTCAACCAACATTTTGAGTAGTGTGGTCCAAAAACAGCAAAAAAAAATCAAAAAAATTCAGATGTTGTCTCCACAAGCCTTAAGTTATTCCACTCTGATTCAATAACGCGCATAAAAAAATTTAAGTTGATCGGAGGTGATTTTGAGGTCGCTCCATATGACGACTTTTAGTTTCATGAGTTGGTTCAATTAGGGTATGGTCAGGTACGATTACGGGTACTTCTGGATGTCCGAGGTGGAAATG
Organism: Eptatretus burgeri; assembly: GCA_024346535.1. Taxonomy (NCBI): domain Eukaryota; kingdom Metazoa; phylum Chordata; class Myxini; order Myxiniformes; family Myxinidae; genus Eptatretus; species Eptatretus burgeri. The sequence goes on along the minus strand of BROF01002231.1, from coordinate 51,058 downwards.
GAGTGCATTTTCAAACTCTATGGGGTCGATTTTCTCTAATAAATGACTGCACCGACATTGAATTCACTACCATTTCGAAAATATGACCGAAAACAAGATTTATCATTACTGGAGTTGAGTAACTAATCCTACTCATTTCGATATTTTCTAATCTATAATTAATTTGTTGTCCGTTTAAACATTTCCTAGAGTAAATCGACCCCACTGAGTTAGAAAATGCAGTCCATTTTCACCTAGGAAGTTCAGAAGTGTACGGATTCGCATCTCACCATTCCCTAATTTTTCAATCGATGGAATTACAAACTATTAGAATATTTCGTCTCATTTACCAAATACTGTGCTGTATCACGTGATTGGGTTTTCGTATATCATGACTCGCCCGCTAGGGGTTGCAGGAATGTACATCCGGACGCGCAATAAAGCGGAGTTGATGCGAACACTCTTGCTTCTCGTGTTCCACTGCACCTCGTACACCACTATCATCTCCACCTCTATTGCTGTCTCCACTCCCACCTGAACTTGTTTCTAGCCGGCCCAACATCCAGTGTTTTCGATTCAATGATTCACGAAAAATATGTTGGTTATTTATTTAGTTATTATTGTATTAAATTAGGGTATGGTGAGATGCGAATCCGTACACTTCTGTACTTCCTAGGTGAAAATGGACTGCATTTTCGAACTCAGTGGGGTCGATTTACTCTATATAAGAAATGCTTAGACGGACAACAAATTAATTATAGATTAGAAAATATTGAAATGAGTAGGATTAGTTACTCAACTCCAGTAATGATAAATCTTTTTTTAGGTCATATTTTCAAAATGGTAGTGAATTCAATGTCGGTGCAGTCATTTATTAGAGTAAATCGACCCCATAGAGTTCAAAAATGCACTCCATTTCCACCTCGGACATCCAGAAGTACCCGTAATCGTACCTGACCATATCCTAATTTATTCAAGTCATGAGACTAAAAGTCGTCAGATGGAGCGACCTCTAAATCACTTCCGATCAAGCTAAAAAAAATTTATGCGCATTATTGGATCATATTACAATAATTTTAAGCTTGTGGAGCAACATTCTATTTTTTTCGACTTTTGGACCACCCTAATTTTGAGGGCCGCTTTATCTCCCTCTACGAAGACGTTGAGTGGCCACCGTATTCCCCTGACCTGACTCCTCCAGACTTCTTCTTGTGGTAGTATCTCAAGGACAGGATCTATGGAAACACTAGGTCTCAGACTCTTGATCAGCTGAAGGAAAACATCCACCGAGAAATCCAGAACATTCCTCAGGAAACGTTTCCGAAAGTGATGGGGAACATGACAACGCGTTTGCAGGCAGTGATCGGACAACGTGGAGCCTTCGTCGAACATGTGGTCTAAAAGAAAACGATAATTCTATACCAAAATTTAAATTTTGGTGGCAATTTTGACATTGGTACAATAAACTTCAACCTTTCAGCTTTCTATCCAGCCATATATCTTTTAAAAATATATATGTTATGACCATCCTCTTTGCAGATGAAAAGTTGTATTTTTTTTGGACACCCTGTATATATGTATATGTATATATATATATATATATATATATATATATATATATCACATAAGCAGAAGTAAAATGAGTTACGGATGTAGCTTCAGGACAATTTTTGTCTGGACAACGTTTCGGCCAAGTAGGCCCTCTTCCCTGTCTAGAAGAACTGTGGACATGCATAAAAGATAATGTTATGATAACGATACAGAAATAACCTCGAAGGGCAATCGGGTGTCAGGTCAGGTTAGATCTGTGACCTGCTACAGGTACCATGTAAACCTGTACTAACCTGTTCCATGGTCGGGTTGTCGGCGACTAAACCGTCTCCTCCACCAGGTTTTCTGGTGAGGAGGGTGTTTGGATATGGACACCCAGCAGGATTAAAAACAAAACCTGTCAAAGGGCCGAGAGCTCCTTGTGAGCCAACGGCCATCCATATCTAGTGCCCAACTGTGTCTGCGGACGTCCTCCTGCAGTTGGGTTACTTTTTTATTAGGAGGTTGGTGGCAGGATTTGCACTCCGGCCACTGTAAAACCCTTCATTCCGCAAAACACAAAAACGCAAAAAAAAAAACTGAAAACCCACTCCGTGGGAGTACCTCCTGCGCAGCTTCCCTTCGCAGGGCAGCTCCCCGGATGACGGGATTGGGGCAAAGCCTTCGGGACTCCCAATCTTTGATGATGGGAGGGAAACCACGGGGTAACATCCCTGGGTCAGATTGCGGGAGAGTGTGTCGGAGTGGTGCTGAGGTGTCGTCCACCAGACGGCGGTGTCCTTGGGTTAACGTGAGGCGGTCCCTGCGGGTGTGTGCCTGGAATGTCCTATCCCTAAGAGAGGATGATCACCTGTCTCTGTTATCATCTGAGCTCAAGCGTTTGGACATCAGGATTGCAGCTATCTCTGAGGTTCGGAGACCGGATTGCGGCGAGATGGTGGGTGGTTACAGCTACTATTGGTCTGGTCGCTCTGATGGTTACCATACTCAAGGAGTTGCTGTAGCTGTATCCAATAAGCTGACCCCAATGATAATTGAGGTAACACTGGTCAACGAGCGCATTATGAGATAAAGGATTCGTCACTCCTTAGGTGTCATTTCCCTGGTCTCTGTTTATGCTCCGACTGAGGCGAGTGATCTCACCGTGAAGGATGCATTCTACGCCACGCTCGAGTCTGTGGTTGACCAGTGCCCCAGACGAGATACACTTCTAGTCTTGGGGGATTTCAATGCATCGACTGGAACTGATAGGGATGGTTAAGAGGTGTGTGTTGGTCCCCATGGGTTAGGATCTATGAACCAGAATAGCACTAAGTTCCTTGACTTTGCAAGAAGTCATGGACTTAGGGTGGCTAGTTCATGGTTTCAGCGCCCACAAGCTCATCACTGGACTTGGTATTCCAACGCTGGCGGTGTGGCAAAGGAGATTGACCATGTCCTCGTTGACGGTCGTTGGAGGATGATCCAGAACTGCAGGGTCTACCGGAGTGCTCAGTTCCTCAATACTGACCACAGGCTTGTTGTAGCAACTCTAAAGCTGCACCTTAAATCCTGGAGAATGGTACCATCCCAGCCAAGGCTGGATGTTGGCAAGCTCAGGGATGAGAGAGTAGCTGAGGAGTTTGCGAACAGGCTGAGTGGACACTTGGGGGGTCTGTGTGCTTTGAGGGGTCCTGAAGAGTTGTGGAGTGCCTTCAAGACCACCGTCCTTGATGTTCCCGGTGGATGTCTTGGAACTCACCACAGGGCAAAGAAGAATTTTGTCTCTCAAGGGACACTGGATACCATTGACCAGAGTCGCAGGGCCAGGCTGAATGGCAGAGCTGAGCTGTTCAGGGAGCTGAGGCGTAAAACTACGTGCACTGAGGGTGGACAAGGAGGCCTATGTGCGAGGAATCTGTGAGGGGGTAGAGCATCACCTGTGGACAGGTGATTCTCGTCCCACTTACAGGGGAATTCGTGCATTGCGTTCATCCAAGCCCATCCCTCGGAGCACTGCAGTTAGAGCAGAGAGTGGTAGGCTCTTGACAGAGGAGTCTGAAGTGAAGGCCCGCTGGGCCGGTTACTTTGAGCGGTTGTACCAGGCTGATCCCCCAGCTGTCGAGTTGGACGTCAAGGGTGTTACAATCCATGTTGCTGACCCTCGAATCAACTGTGGTCCACCTTTGCTTATGGAAACACTGGCTGCGGTGAACCAGTTGAAACGGGGCAAAACTCCAGGGATCTGTGGCATCCATGCTGAACTTCTCAAGGCTGGTGGAAATGCTGCTCGTGTCATTGCATGCAGTTTTGTGCTCTGCCTGGAACACAGGCATCATCCCAACTAATTGGAAGAGGGGCCTTGTTGTTCCTCTCTGGAAAGGGAAAGGTGATCGCCAAGACTGCAACAACTACCGAGGGGTGACGCTGCTCTCAGTGCCGGGCAAGGTCTTTGCTCGGATAATTCTTGATGGGGTTCGCCACCATCTGCTTGAGCACCAGCATCCAGAGCAGTCAGGCTTTACACCAAAGAGTTCAACGATTGACCGTATCCTTGCTCTTCGTGTCCTCACCGAACGCAGACGAGAGTTTCGGCAGGGGCTGCTTGCAGCCTATGTTGATCTCTGTAAAGTATTCGATTCAGTGAATCGGGATGTCCTCTGGAGGATTCTTGGTCTTCGTGGGGTGCCACCAAAACTGATCGATCTGATGTCTGAACTGTACTCTGGTACTGAGAGTGCTGTGAAGTGTGGTGGTACCATCTCTGACTTATTTCCAGTTGTTACTGGAGTTCGTCAGGGGTGTGTACTGGCCACTACACTTTTCAGCACTTGTATGGACTGGATTTTAGGGAGGATGTCTGAAAGATCAAGCTGCGGTGCATCGTTTGTGAATGTCAAGATCTCGGACCTTTATTTTGCAGATGATGCAGTCATCTTTGCGGAGACTTTAGATATCCTTTTGGGGGCGCTCGAGGTGCTGAATGAGGAGTTGGAGCTGCTGGGATTACAGGTTTCTTGGGGCAAAACTAAGATCCAGGCTTTCGGTGACATCTTGGATGCTGCTGTCCTGTCTGTGTCTGTTTGTGGTGAGGATGTTGAGGTCGTGGATAGATTCACTTACCTTGGCAGTGATATTCATGTCTCCGCAGGTTGTGAGCCGGAGGTCAATAGACGTCTGGATCGGGCCTGGGGAGTGATGGATTCACTGGATCATGGGGTGTGGCGCTGCTGGTTCCTGTGCGGGAGGACGAAAGTCTGAGTCTTCAGGTCCTTGGTACTTCCAGTCTTGCTCTATGGATGCGAGACATGGACTCTGACCAAGGATTTGAGACGGAAACTTAATTCCTTTGGTACCAAGTCTCTTCGGAGAATCCTTGGCTATCACTGGTCGGATTTTGTGTCCAACGAGCGGTTGCTGAGAGAGACTCGGATGAGATTTGTTACATGCATAGTCCGTGAGCGTCAGTTGCGGCTGTATGGACATGTGGCTCGTTTTCCTGACGCTGATCCTGCTCACCAGATTCTCTCAGCGAGGGAGTCTCATGAGTGGAGGAGGCCAGTGTGCCGACCACGTGCCTCGTGGTTGCAGCAGGTTGACCATCATCTCAAGGAGATGGGGATGGGCCTGGCATCTGCCTTGGGGATGGCCAGACGGAGGCCCCTGGAGTACCGGCGGAAAGTGGATGCAGCGACGCGCTGTTCTGGCATATGCTCCCATACCTGACCTGCAATCGTGAGAGCGCAGACCTCTGCCACGTAATACCTGATCCACGACAACATATCAGGCCCAATACATTTTTGAAATATCATGCTATACAGTACTATATCGTTTTTGGTTCTTTCTCTTCAATGGTAAAGAATCACTTTAACATGAAATTATTCTCGTATCCAGATCCGGATTTGGATCTTCACCAAAATCGAATCAATTCTTCCTTGTCATACACCCAACCTGTCCACCAAGTTTTATCCGAATCCGTCCACAACTTTTTGAGATCGTGTGCTATATATCGTTTTTGGCCCTGTCTCTCAATGGTGAAGAATCACTTAAAAAAATTCAAGTTGTCTGATCCGGATCTTCACCAAAATCTAATCAGTTCCTCCTTGTTTTCACTGAAATTGTCCATATAATTTCATCTGGATCCGTCCACAACTTTTTGAGATATCCTGCACACAAACAAACAGACAGAAAAGGGTGAAAACATAACCTCCTTCACCTTCCGTGGTGGAAGTAAATATATTTACATATACATATATATAAAAGGAAAGAGGTTCCGTAACGGCTCTCACCTTCCTCAACCAGAGTGAACCGGTTTACAGTACATACAGTACACGTATACTTTTATAAATACACATGAACATATTCATATATAGTACAGCGGATAAGCTCTCATATTTTAACAAATTGTGCATTTTATGAGAAAAGCATGAAATTTCTAGCATAATTAGGTCATACCATAATGTTTATTTTCAGATGTGGAGGTAAGTCAGATTTGACCTCTGAGGGGACAGTGAGACGTCAAATCCAAGATGGCCGCGAGTAACCCGGGTCTAATGTTCAAACGTCCTTAATTTTGGAACCAGACTGCGCAGAAAAACATTTACGGTGTCATTTCCAACTAAATTGGGGATGCCCATTCATTTGGTGATACCTTTGAGGATGTCAGAATTCAAGGAAATGAATTTAGGTCAAGGTAAAAATTTATCAAAAAATAAGCATGAACATTTCAAGAGTATGGAGAAAGAGTGTTTGCGCCATCCATCTTTGCTCAACTTGAGAAAAGCAGCCGCATCGACCTTGTCTGGGATGTATACCTACCCGCCAGCCTCAAAGCCTCAACAAGACAGAAGAGGGGAAAGGGCACCAGGTAAAGAGTGGCTCCTTCTACTGGAAGGACTTCCTTTGATGCGATGATCACAAAACCGAATTGTTTGCTTTCCTGTCACGCGTAGTTGTTCATCTTCCTCAAGCAGAGGGCAAGGAACTGTATGCAACAGATGAAAGTGGAGTCCTTTGCTCTCCAGCTGAGTCATACTTGGCCCGCTTTGCCCCATGTTCACAGGAGGAGGCCGACACTCGTCTACTTCTGCATGTGGCAGATGCTGTGCAAAAGGGGTGTAAGAAGGTGATCATACGTACCATTGATACTGATGTGGTAGTATTGGCTGTAGCTTCATTCAGCAAGGCAGCTCCTAATGAGCTGTGGGTTGCCTTTGGTGTCGGGTCAAGCTTTCGTTACATGGCTTTTCACAAAATGGTTGCCACAATGAATCCAACACAGTGACTGACTCTCCCAGTCCTTCACGCTTTCACCGGGTGTGACACTGTATCTGCATTCACTGGCAGAGGAAAGAAGACTGCCTGGGAAACTTGGAAGTCTTTCCCAGATGTGAATGATGCTTTCAATGAACTCCTATGCATGCTAAGTGAGGTAAGTGAAGGATCAATATTACTGCTAGAGTGATTTGTGGTGCTAATGTACGACCGAACCAGTGAGAGCACGGAAGTGAATCATGCCAGGAAACAGCTCTTCACACAGAAGTCTAGAACTTGAGAGAACATTCCTCCAACCCAGGCAGCACTCAAACAGCACATCAAGCGCACTTGCTACCAGGCCAACTGTTGGAACCAGGCATTGGTCCTGGATCCAGAGATGCTAGAGCCATCTGACTGGGGCTGGACAAAGGAAACAACTGGGTGGCAGCCACTTTGGACCACTCTCCCCGAAGCATCAAAATCTTGCCATGAATTGATCCGCTCTCGCTGTGAGAAAGGATGTACTGGACGGTGCAAGTGTGCCAAAGCTGCGCTCAAGTGCACTTCACTGTGCTTCTGTTCTGGAGGCTGTTAGATTTTGATCACTACCATTACCATCATCATCATTGCTATTAATGAAGTATTAAATAGACTAGCAGCATGGGACTATTCTGTTCATTTTTTTTGTATTATTATCCCTATAGTGTCAAAATGGAAGCGAAGTTTCGCTATATTGCATAGGTTCAATCCATTGTCTTTACCAAAAGAATGTCCAAAAGTTTTTAATGTAATTTGACCTTGACCTTGATCGAAATGCATTAATTTCCTTGGCTCCTGGCGATCTCAAAAGTATCACCAATCGAATGGCTATTCCAAACTTAGTTGGAAATGACACCCTAAATGTTTTTTTTTACACTGTTTAGTTCCAAAATTAAATGCGTTTGAACATGAGACCCGGTGGACTCATGGCCATCTTGGATTTGACCTCTCGCAGTCCTCAGAGGTCAAATCTGACTTCCCTCCACATCTGAAAATAAACCTTATGGTATTCACTAACTATGTCAGAAAATTCATGCTTTTCTCATAAAACGCACAATTATTGTGCTTATCCGCTGTACTAATACTGTTTATATTCATATACATACACTGTCTAAACTTATCAGTAAAACGGAAAAGTAAAGAGGATGTTATTCTAATAAAAGGTGAAGTGAATGAGTTGCGGTGCTTTGGAATGAATGAGTTGTTACTTGTCAACATTTTTACCACTGGGTAACTTTGTTTTAAGTTTCTGTGTCCACAACGTTTCACATCTCACGATTGAGGTGTGTGATTGGCAATTGATTCGTTGGCAGAGACTTGAATGTCGTCCATTGAGTGATCTGGTTGATTGAAATGTATTGTGTAAGTCGGAGATATGCTCTGATTGGTGTGAAAGTTAGTTTTTTAAAATTTATTTATTTTTGTACACAATGAGTCAAAAGTTTTATAACACCCCCATTTTTCCAGTTTTTACTGAAATTTAAGGAGTTCAAGTCCAGTGAATAACCTGAAATGGTACAAAGCTAAGCGGTAAACTGCCAGAGGTTAAAAAAAAGAAGTTTAGGTTACCAAAAATTGAAAAATAATGTAAATTTCAGAGTTGTTAAAAAAAGACTTTTCTGGGAACAAGTAATGGGTTAGCAACTGCAGCTGTTCTGCAGCAATGGAAGTAAATTAAGCCTTGAAAGTTGATGCAAACAATTCCTTCAGGTGTCTCACCTTTTGTTGATTAGTTACAAACCCTCTGTCTGTATAAAAGCAGTGTTGGAACAGACTGTGTTGCTACACACTCTGAAACATTATTTGGACAATATTGCACGGCAGGAAGTAGTATATTGCTATCATAATGGTGAGAAAAAGACAATTAACAAAGGAAGAATGACAGACCATTATAACCCTTAAAAGTGTCAGTCTTTCCTTTGGAGAAAGTGCAAAACAAGCCAAGGTGTCAGTGAGTACAGTTTCCTACACCATAAAAAGGCACTTGGAAACTGGAGGAAACTCTGACAGGAAGAGGTCTGGCAGACCCAAAGCCACAACACAATCAGAAGACAAGTTTCTGAGAGTCAACAGCTTGCGTGATAGGCGGCTCACAGGACAGCAGCTTCAAGCACAGCTTAACACTGGTTGAAGTATGGAAGTCTCAGTTTCAACTGTGAAGAGAAGACTTTGAGCTGCAGGTTTGACAGGTCTAGTGGCAGTAAGAAAGCCATTGCTGAGATGGCAAAATAAGAAAAAGAGGCTTGCCTGGACCATGAAGCACCACCAGTGGACTACTGAAAACTGGAAGAAGGTCTTATGGACCGATGAATCAAAATTTGAAATCTTCGCTTCATCACGCAGGGTTTTTGTACGCCGTTGAATAGGTGAAAGGATGGTTCCTCAGTGTGTGACATAAACTGTTAAACATGGAGGAGGAAGCGTGATGATCTGGGGCTCTTTTGCTGGATCCAGAGTCGGCGATTTGCACAGAGTGACCCTGAGCCAAAAGGGCTACCACAGCATTTTGCAGCGCTATTCAATACCATCTGTTCTACGCCAAGTTGATCAGGGGTTCATCCTACAGCAAGATAAGGACCCAAAACATACCTCCAGGCTATGTCAGAACTACCTTAGAAGAAAATAACAAGACAGTTGGCTTGAAATCATGGAATGGCCAGCACAGTCTCCAGACTTAAACCCCATCGAGCTGGTTTGGGATGAACTGGAAAGAAGGGTGAAAGCAAAGCAACCTACAAGTGCAACAGATTTGTGGGAACTTCTGCAACAGTGTTGGGAAGAACTTTCCAAACAATATTTGATTTCCATTGTAGAAAGAATGCCAAGAGTATATTCGGCTGTTATATCTGCAAAAGGTGGCTCCTTTGATGAGTCAAAAATTTAGATGAAATTTTGTTCAACAAAACGATTCCATGATTTCTTTGTTTTCTGTAATTGTTTACTTGTTCTATGCTTTAATTTCAGAGAACATTGAAACATTAAACTGCTTAAATTTCAGTAGAAACTGGAAAAATGGGGGTGTTCTAAAACTTTTGACCGGTAGTGTATACATTGTCGAGGCTCGTATGAGAGCTAAGACACAACACACAACGAGGGGGGGGGGGGCAGGAGACAAGGGGGGGGGAGAGGGAAGGACAAAACAGTGGGGAGCAGAGACATTAGGAGATCTGTGGAAGGGAGAGGGATGGGGCGCGGAACACGGGGTATACAAGATGGACTTCCTTGGGTGCTCCCTTGGGAGTCTCGTTGGTATGCACTGCTGTCTACGCTATTGCTGATGATTCGCCAACAAGTGCTGAAACTGGTCCGGTAGGTGAGGGGGTGTATAGTATTGAGATTCTTATGTGTGTACTTTGTGTAAACGTCTTTATAGTTGTTGAGGAACTCTGGGAAGGGTTCGAAACATCGTAGCGCTTACCTTTTGTTGGTGTTCTTGGGTTTCTTTCTGCAGCTTCTTCGGCTCGAGGAGTGTGGGAGGGGTCAATTATTTATACAATACTAGCCACCTGGGTTTAGTTGATTAGGTGAGAGCTGATTGGCTATTCACTCCATTCACAGGTGAGAGATGTGGGTGGGTCTTTCTATCTTGTGTGTGTGTGTGTATATATATATATATATATATGTATATATATATATATATATATATATATATATATATATATATATATATATATATATATATATATATATATATCTATGGAAACGATCCGCAAGATTCAACAGGCCTTCGGGAACGAAGAAATGGGCACCACACAGATTAAAGAGTGGTACAACCGCTTCAAAGATGGTCGCACATCAGTGGAAAGTGAAGCACGTTCTGGTAGGCCCTCAACATCCCGAAATGAGATCGTCATTGACCAAGTGAGGACCCTGCTGATGCAGGATCGTCGAATCAAAATCAGAGAACTTGCAGACGAGGCGGGCGTCAGCATTGGATCCGTTCATTCCATTGTGACTGAGGATTTGGGCTTCAGGAGAATCTCAGCGAAGTCCGTGCCAAAGCTGCGAACGATCGAGCAGAAGCAACTCCGTTTGGAGATCGCACAGGACATGCTGGAGACAGAACAGCGATCCCAACTTCTTCAACACAGTGATCACTGGCGATGAGATCACAGTGATCCGTCATTTTGTCAAAAACGAAAATCCGACGGCGCTCACTTAGGCCCAGGTCACATTTGCCGCGGCGGCCATGGGGTCTCCAAAATCTACGGCCACTAGCAATTATACGGCGGCCGCAGTATTTCCGCAGTATTTTCAACCACAACTATATATATATATATATATATATATATATATATATATATAT
>BROF01002231.1:17263-37592 GCA_024346535.1 Eptatretus burgeri | reverse complement strand
CAGGAAGGGCATCCGGCCATAAAAAAAAAACATTGCCTCACAAAAAAAAAGCCAACCCCTGCACAGCAGGGAAAAATGGCTGTAAAAACGGTACTGGGCCGGTGTATACCCCGGTTAAAATAGGTGAACCATATCCCTGTGTCGTAAGAGGTGAACAGTGTTGCGTCAGGAAGGGCATCCGGCGTAAAACATGTGCCAAATCACTATGCGGATCATATGGATGATCCGCTGTGGCGGCCCCGAACGGGAGCAGCCGAAAGAAGAAGAATATATATATATATATATATATATATATATATATATATATATATATATATATATATATATATATATATATATTGCCAAAGTCTAGGTTAGATTGTATTTTGAAATGTATTTCAACTATTTCTCTACTCACCTTGAAATATTTTATTTTAAAGGCAAAGCCTGTACAAAAGCGTTAATTTTTTTGCCTTTTTTTTGTTTTTGTTTTTTCGACACGTTGTTGTCGTTGTTGTTATTTTGTCTTGTCATTCCTGAATCCACAAGTTGCTTTCTTTCACCGAAAATTGCAAAATGTATGCACTATGTGCAAACGTCAGTTTTCATTTGCCTGATTGCCCGACCTGGAATCGAGTGTTGAATCTCAAATCTCATGGGAGGTGTCGCGTAAGTTTTAACTCTTCCACAGCCACCTGGCAATGGCACCCTGCCTCACAAGCTTTCTCTCACTCCAATATTTTTTTCTCTCTCTTCTATCTACTTTCATCCACTTATTATAATAATGCCATGTAAAATGTACAATTGAATTTCTAACTTTAAAATTTCTTCAGTTTCTGTGCAATTGTATGGTTTGATTGTAGCACAATTTAATGTCATTCTTTTTTTTTTTGCAGGCACTTCCCAGAAGTATTGGGAAATTGAAGAATTTAACAAACTTGCGCTTAGACAGAAACAAGTTAACCAGCATTCCAAATGAGGTGACGGGCCTGTTAAATTGCAGCAGTTCCTCTCATTACCCCCCCCCCCCTCCTTCCCTGGACCCACATTATCAATATCTGATCATAAAGTCACATGTAAACAGCCATCTATAGTAACAAAAAGACAATCGTCATTGTTGTTGTTGTTGTTGTTGCTGTTATTATTATTATGTGGCTGGTTTAGTCACACATTTGATAAAGCAACATAAATATAAAAAAAAAAAAAATTTAATCTGAAAGGGTGCGACAGAAATGTGTAATAGGTACGAACAATCTTTGGAACGCCTTGTTATGTATTTGACGTATGGGGGGGAGAGTGGTAGAGAAGAGAATGCAGAGATGGGAATGTAGATGAAGGAGAGTAGGAGGAGAGGGAAAAAATGTAAAGGATAGGAATAAAGAGAAGGGATGGAAGGAGGAAGTATATGACGTACAGGGAACAGGGTCATGTAAGGGTCGTGCTGGAAGGAATGGGGAAAGAAGGGTGATAAATTCTACCACTTCTGTATAATACATCTATAGCTCAATATATTTTCTCTTACAGGGAGGAATGAATATGTATAATACAATCCGCCAGCATCTCCCAGACAAATGGAACTACAAAGATTGGGTCTTGCAACATGACAAAGCCCTGGTGTACACTGTGATATATGTACACCATATTCTGTCTCAAATTTTAATCCAGTTGTTTACACACACCTCATCTACATGATTTTGTTCTACATGACTTCAACAATATCTCTAAACTGAAAGTGTACCAAAAGGAAGGTGATTTGACAATGAACTTGCCAATTATTTTTCACTGCACAAAAATAATTATGCAAGGGGTCCAGAAAGGCCATCACCAAGCATGATTCCACAAGTAACAGGAACACTAAGTAAATAGCTCTCATTAACAGTAAGTCTTATATAGCACACATCATCAGGTGGTTCATTATTATTTTTATATTTTGATCATATTTGTGGAGCAATTCATCTAGTTATTTTATTACTTTTAATGATTAGGGCTTGCCATTGCTAAAATGTACTGAATTCCCTGCAGCTCGGGGATTGCAGCAGTTTGAACATTCTGTCCCTGAGAGATAATTGGCTCCGAGCCATTCCGGGATCTTTGGCAAACGCTCATGACATGCACGTGTTGGACTTGGCCGGAAACAGGTAACGGCCAAACCTTCACTCTCATCCCTTACTGTTATGAATCGTTTGCACGTTCTCACTTTTTTCCCCAACAAATACTCAGACGTCCAAGACCCCCTGTGTCTTCTCTGCACCTTGTCTGTCTGTGCCCTCCACCGTTTTGTTGGTATATATTCAAGTGGCTTTTTTTTTGCATCTCTTCTGCTTTAGTTGGTTTATTCACATTATTGTGCAAATGCCATGTATTTCATCAGGCCTTTCCTGCTTCCCAAAATTGTCCATAGGCTAAGCTACCTGCCTTTGCAGCTAGCCAACCTGCACCTGAGTGCACTTTGGCTCTCTGATAACCAGGCCCAGCCCTTGCTGCAGTTCCAGGTTGAACCAGGACCCCGAGGCAAAGGTCATGACGTGCTCACATGTGTACTTCTACCACAGCAACCCATTGGTGCCATTGGTATGCATCCATCTAATCTTTGGTTTGTTAACATGGACTGTGGCATATCGCTTGCCATTGGCTGAGAAGTTAAAAAAATTACAGTTGTTTGTAATAATTTGTATTTCATGTTCTGGTGTTCTGTCGGAAGGCAGGTCCAGTACCTTCGAAGCAGTTTCTTGGCAAGGGTTATGCTGGGTGGTTTGCCATTGCCTTTCTCAGCAATAGTTACGGCAGGAATTTGGAATGTGGTCATGGTTTTGGCAATAATTTGCCTTCTTTTTGCAAAGGATACCATGCGATCTTTAACGTCCACCAACTAATGCCAGCAGATGGAACACCAGTTTAACGTCCATCTAAGAGATGGCACACACATTGATGAATCACCTTGCCTGTTAAACACCAGGATGACAGTTTATAGCTGGGTCATGATTCAAACCCAGGCTAGACGACTTAGAGGCGAATGTGCTTTCGTAATTATGATACTGTCGAAATATTGAGTATAAAAGAGGCATCTACTTATTTGTAATCACAGGAGATGGTAAACTAAGAAAAAATACAATTGAGGACTGGAAGGAAAGATGGGAGTTGAGGGAAGGAAAAGGAAAGGTTTGAAAGTGGAAGTTTAACAAAATAATTAAAAGGTTTAGTTACTCGGCAATAGGGAAGGTCAGAGGGTGGTGGACCATGAATCGGGGTGCATGGTTTGAAGTACAAGCATATACAGATACTTTGCTTGTAATATGTGTTGTAGTGTTTCATGGCATTGGTTCTCTTTTTACCTGAAACGTTTTTTGTTTTCCTCATTGGGTTATTTATGCATTCAATTGTTTTGATACACTTCTTGAGAACATTGATGCATAATATTTAATGAAAACTGATATAAAATTCCATTGCATGTGCGTTTCACCTCTTTCTTTTGTTCTTCTTTTATTGTTCACATTGAGTTACCCACAGCTACAACAGTCATGGCTTTTAACTACCTCTTTCTATTGATAAGATGATCTACTGGAGGTGGAAGAGGAAGAGGAGAAAGGGGGCAAGGCTGATCACATGGTAAACCGGGTTAGTGTGATACAGTTTGAAGATGAGCCTGCTGACGAGGATGAAGATGGGAAAGCTAAGAAGGTGAAGTTGAAAAACGATCCATGCCATTATGGATCCTTTGCGTAAATGCGTTTGAATATAGTGAAATATCTATGTAGTAGTTGTAGTCGTAGTGAAAATATATAGTGGTTTTGCCATCCCCATAAATAATGTCTTCCCCACCTTACATATTCCTATTCATGGCCAAGGGAAAGTTTTGTTGCGGGTCTGGCCGGTTAGGTTAATCCCCACAACCCAATTGTGGTGAACGGGAGGTTAACACCAACCAGGCCGGATCGCCGAGCGGTTTTCCTTTGAGGCAAACACGTGATCTTCGGAGATTATGGCATGCGTGGGAGGGGAAGGGTGGCACGGACGGAGCAGATGGATTCACAGCACAAGGGGTTTATACTCGAACCCCTGACAGATACACGAACACCAGCAACTGAAAATAAACACGGGGATTTAATGAAAATCGATCAAATATTTACAAGGGTAATAATTCACAATGTAATGATAAAGCGTGAGGTCAATTAAAGTCAAAAGTCGAGGCGACTGTACATACAGACTTTAATACAGACAAGGGGAAAACGAAATAAAAGAAAATCCTCCCTTTATTCTGGCACTTAACTTTGTCCAGAGATGGTCTCTATTGAACTTTGGGGTCGAGCCACTTTGTCCTGCATGGGAAGACGTGCCCAAAAGGGCACCAAGCCACACTCTGGGTGGGAAACGTACATGAGGTGATTTGTGAGGCGGTATTCATTGCCAGGGCTCACCAACCACCGTGCAGCTTCTTCTCATGAACAAATATCCGAATGTTCCTCTCTTACACGAGGTTCGCTCACAACGATCATCCACCTTCCTCGACCACACGACGAGACGATCTCTGAGGCCCCGTCATAATGCGACGAGGCACGCTCTTCTCCCCTCTGCAAAAACGTACACACTTCATGGCTCAGCCGAACAGGAATGGCTCGCGTCTTGCCCAGCATGCTGCAAATTCACCAGCACGAACACGAGAATCGCACAGCCATTTCGCCATGCCGAGAGGAGAGCCAAAACGAGATCCTCTGTCCCAGCCATGTTTCTCACCAACTGTGTCCTCTCACTACTCCTGTCTGCTCTTCGATCATGCCCTCCCCCCCCCCACTCTCACATCACACTCACCAATCATAAGCCTTGGGGGCGTGACTTGCTGGTACAAAGCCGGGAAGGCGGGGCTTCTTGCCTGCTTAAACGTGTGGCATGTTATTATGGTCGTTGTTGTTATAAAAACGTAATTCTTTCATTGCTGGCTTGTAAATGCAAAAACATAGGAAAAGGTTACAGGGGGCAATTACATACTGGGGGAAATTGGCCTTAGTCCCTCTCTAATTAACACAGCACCCCCCCCCCTCCCCGTGTAGTGACAAGAAACACGTTAGTTCACAGTTTCCCTACTTAATTGGAATTGAGATGTCTCCTACACGTCCATGGACCAAGTAATTCTATACAATCCTAACTTTGTGATGAAATTCCTCCATCTACCCCTACAACCATAACAGTATTATCATAATTCATACATGATCGAAGGGCCATCACTTGCTTTTCTTTAATTGCTGAGAGATAATGTGAGCTTTGTTTCTCGAAACTATTAAATACTAGCAAATAACACCCTTCTCTTCACTGACAGGAAAACCAGGAGAGGGGTGGGAGAGAGAAAGGGGGTGGGAGAGAGAGAGAGGTGGGGCAGAGAGAGAGAGAGGGGGGGAGGGGAAGGGGAAGAGAGAGAGGAGAGTGGTCATGAGTGAGGAAGGAGGGGAGAGCAAGGAAGGGGTGGGGGGGGAAAGTGATGCCTCACCACACATCACTATACACTCCGGGAGGGAAGGGGTGTGGGGAGGGAGGTGGGAGAGAGAGAAAGCGAGAGGGAAGGAGAAAGTGAAGGGGAGTGAGAGAGAGAGAGGTGGGTGGGGGGGGGAGAGATTTAGATGAAAGCAGATCACGCAAAAAGGGGAAACAGTGCGATCTCATGTTAAAAAAAAATTGCACCAGATGACACCGAGGAACCCCACAACACCACGGGGCCCGCAGGTGGGTGTGGCCTGAACTTTGCACTTTGATCCATTGGCCAGTTATTGCAAAGGAGAATAGGATGCATTTTTGTTGTGTTTGGCACTTTTGCCCATGAATTAATACTGTACCGTAACAAGCAAACATCAAAGAATACCACTCAAAGTTGAGCAACAGTCATCACAAATATTTAAGCAAAAAGTCAAATAAAGCAAATGGTAAGGTCAGAGAATGGTGAAATGGATGTGTTCCATTACAAAGCAGCTTGTCGAGTGCTCGCCAGTGGCAGAAGCACTCAAGCAAGCATTCCAATGAAACAGTTGATAAGGAACGACTGGCTTGGCAAGCGATAGCAAGCTAATTGGTAATGAGACATATCCCTGTGCCTTCATGAACGCAAAAACAAAAACTGGCATAAAATATGGAGAAGGAGGGATCAGAGCTTTGCTTAATATGGATATGGATCTAGTTTAAAAAATTGCTAATTTCTTTAAAATTTCAGATTTCACGACAGATTTTGACATGACAGGAGAGGGAGTCCATGAGCCATGAGTGGAGAGCTCCAATCCTCAAAACTGAAGACAGATTTCGATGATATAATTTAATTAGTCCTTGAGAGACCATTGTGGAAAATTGCATCATATAATGCATGAAATCGCTCCAAGCTCCTAATTTGAAAACTATAGCACCAACAAAAGTGATGTATACAGAGATGCACAGGTATGAAGATCAGGCATTCAATGATATGAGGGAGGAAAGTGAAAAAATGAATTTTGAGTGCTTTATTGTACAGAAACTGTTGCGGCCTGTTCCAAGTCAAGGCATTGTTGAGTAGGCCCAAACATAATGGCGGCTTAAGACCCCTGTGAGAAGATGGCGTGCCGTCATCTTGGTAAGGCTTTTTTATGATGAGCACCCCATTAATTATGTTCAAAAGGGGTGTTTAACCCAAATACCCAGTTTTCATTTATGCATTTCCTTGGAGTTCCCTTAGTATGCATGAAAAGTTTTGGGCCGCTAAGTTTCATGGTTTTGGAGTTATGTAGGAGACACGTTGACACACACACACACACACACACACACACACACACACTCTTTTATTATTACAGATTTGTATGCTCTTCCATGTGGTTTGCAAAATTTTTACGCAGAATATATGTTGCGGGCACGAGATTGGGGGTAAAGGGTGTAAATTGATTCTTTATACCATTAGTACATATTAAATATAAGTTTGTGGTTTCTGTGTGGAAATGACAGAACATGTGTCAAAGTTTGTTCAGGATATGATAATGGTGACCCCAACGTAATGTGTCTACAAGCTTCCCCACCATTCCACCTTATTAAGTCCTGAAATCATTCCCTTCATAATCTGCCTGTTTGTTTTCCTTCAAAGTCAAATGCCAATAACTAGCTCTGCAAGCCCAGTGAATCCCCCCCCCCTTCCTCCCCACGCCGAGGACGGCAAAAGTAACGCCTCACGATGGTGCACCAAAGTTAGTACTGCAGCCCGTACTGGGAACTTCCAAAACCACCTAAAACCGATAGTAACTGTGAGTGTTGCACGAGGCTCGAGAGGCTGGCTGAGGGATGGGGTCAGTTTGCAGCAGTCATAATGAGCAGTTTAGCGTAGGGGAGCATGAGCGGCAGCTCAGAACG
The DNA here is from genome assembly GCA_024346535.1 of Eptatretus burgeri. Taxonomy (NCBI): domain Eukaryota; kingdom Metazoa; phylum Chordata; class Myxini; order Myxiniformes; family Myxinidae; genus Eptatretus; species Eptatretus burgeri. The sequence continues at coordinate 30,266 of BROF01002231.1, read as the reverse complement.
AGCAAAGAGTTGGCTCAGAGAGTTCGGGATGTGCAGCTGAAGGGAGTCGGGTCGTGAGCAGCTCAAGGAGCAGGACCGAGAGAGAGACGGAGACCTAGTTTGCCAGAACCTTTCTTCCAATCAGATCTCTGTCATCGTAACTCACCCCTCTCGAACCACAGCACCAACTCCACACAGGCAGCACATGGGCCAAGGTTTCTCTTCTGTGTCTTGTGATCTATCTCTGAATATCTGTTGTGTGAATGGGATAAGATAACGTGATAAGCTGTTGAAGTTTGTGGGCGCGTGGAATAGAGTGAATATTTATTGAAACACATGTGCCTTTTCTACTCCTTGATCTCCCTATTCTATTTTGCCTTTGGCCATTTATTAAATCTCCTACCATCATTGGAGTGTCGGCCTTGTGCAAATTTTGTGATTTGGAATAATAACACGGCGTGGGTTAAACTCGTGGCTGTTGAAAATTTTGTGTGAAACCCTCATTAGGCTGAAACGATCGCGATTAATTTCCCCAAGGTTTAATCTATCTCGAATCCTAATTAATGGGAAAATTACTGCTGGTGGCAGATCTCATTAAAGTTTCTCTTCGTCAGAAATGGAAGAAAAGATCTGTTCCGTTTTCGCAGTGGATGGCATATACAGCCTCTATAGACAATCAGTCATTAAATTTGTGATCTTCCAGGTGGAGGATTTGACCTCGAGTCCACCCCATGGTCCACCATTAAAATATGTAATGGGGTGCCTATCACTCACCGCCTGCAGACCAAACATTGAAGTTGCTTTGGAATACAACTGAAGTGCAGCTACTTCACTTCCTGGGGCTCTTTAGCTTGTGTTTTGTGAGTTTGCATTGCATCTGTCTTTTAATTCCACAAATCGTGCTTCAACTCATTCCCCATCGTTGTGTTTCCAGTTTTCTCAAGTTAAATGAGACAAAAATGGATCTACTTGCACTCGGTTCCCCATCTGCTCTCATGAAAATCCAATCTTTTACAGTGACCTTGGGTCGATATGAAGTCCTTCTTCCTGACCAAATGTCAATCTTGGAATTTATATCGGTTCAACATTCTATTTTGATATTCTTCATGACAAAATGTTAATCTACATTGTACCAGGTACACAATATTGCCCAAACATTTTATTGCATTGATTGGAAAACCAGTTGCAACTTTGGTTTGATTTTTGATCACTAGAAACACCTGCTCCATGCTCGAGGAAGGTGCTGACCTTTCTCAAGTGCATTTTTAGGTAGTAGGTTGTCGACAGCAACCGCTCAGGGTAGTACTACCGTTCTGACTTAGGAGTGTTAAAGTGGTGCCGGGAACCATCTTACACTCTCCGTTTCAGGATTGCTGGTCTTACTTTCTGTCTCACTCAAACTATAACTGCCGGGCGAGCCTTAATCTCGCTTTCTTGCAAACAAACATACACTTTTCTTACTCACTCATTTTCACTCCTCACTTTACGTTCTCTGTTTTATTTCTCTTTATTTAAGGCCTGGCCTCGATGAGGACTATTTAGTCCGTGACTGGCACCTTCAACATAAAATAATTTTTTTTTTTTTAAATTCTAGTTTAATTGCAGTTTCCGCTTTACATGAAAATGTGCAAAACCTGATCCCTGCAACTACAGACCAATCAGCCTGCTCTCAATCATCAGCAAGGTCATGGAATCCATCATCACTTCCAACATTAAATCCTCCCTCTTCTCCAATGACCCCCCCCCACCCCCTCGATCTAGTTTCTCAACAATCCTCTTGAAAAAGTTATGTCACTTAAACTTTTGGGTCTCACTATCTGCCATGATCTTTCCTGGGAAAGCCACATTTCCAAGCTGGCCTCCAAAGCCAGTCTCCGACTAGGCATCCTTCGTTGTGCAAAGTCGTTCCTTGGCACACCTGAGCTCTGAACCACATACAAAGCTTTCATCCACAGCTTGATGAAGTACTGCTCTCCCCTCTGGGCTGATGCTCCTGCCTCACTCCCACCTCAGCTTCACGCTGTGGAAACCAAGGCTTTAGGATTGTTGGTATCTCCCGCAATGGAGCTGAGTATTTGGGTCTTTCACTCTTTCGCCGCAGGCAAGTAGGTGGTCTTTCTGTATTTGACCGACTCCTCTCCAGCCTTGCACCCCCTGCTCTGCCTGTGCTCTGTCCTAATATTTCTGCAGGGTGCTCAAGTTCTGCCAGCAACCCCCTTCTGGTGAAACTGCCAAGATCAAGAACCACTGCTCACCTTCACTCTTTCAGTCCTCTTTTTTTCCTGCCTCTGGAACAAACTCCCACACTGTTCAATCACACTCTTCCCTCCAAGTCTTTAAAACAGCTGTTCACCACCATCTTTTATCTTCTCCCATCCAAAACCATGATCTTTTTCTACCCCTGTTAATCCACCCCCAAACCCTCCTCCTTCAAATTTCCTGTTTTCCTTCCTGAAAATCCCTGTAGTTTCCATCTTGTTTATCCCGTGTACCCCACCCCATCCCTCTCCTTTCCGCAGATTTCCTAATGTCTCTGTTACCTACTGTTGTTGTGCTTCCCTCTCCTGCCCCCTATTGTCTCCTTCTCCCTTTGTTATATGTTCTGTGTATTAGATCTTAATGAGCCTCGACAAAGTATACAAAACAAAATCTATCTCTATGGCATTTAAACTCACTGATGCATTTTTGATTAATTTTCTTTCTTTCGTTTTTAATTCTGCTCAGCACTTTGAAGGGTCTTCAACATAAAATAGTTATTTGAATTTTATCAATAATATATAATCGATGTATTTTGTATATATGCAAAAAATATCTCGCAATCTTAACATTTCCATCATTCGGATGTTATCTGGGATTTCACTGCTCAGTTGGCCACATAAGGCCCTCAAATGTCATTGTAATTGATTTAAAGTTGTACTCTCAAAATAGCATGTGCAGTGAAGGCAAAAAGGCATTGGCCTGCTAATTTGATTTGTGGATTGTTGAGCAGCAATTCCCACTCCACCTACACACCTGAAATATAATGATGTTTTCATATTTTTTTGGTTAATATAGTCTCATTTATTCCAGTCTGTCATTCATAATTTTAAAGGAGCATCGTTCTGCTATTGCGCTGTGCTGCAGAAAATCCAGCGAAGAGCCACACCTTACCCAAGTGAGCTGAAGGCAATGAAGAAACGGAGAGACGGGGAGATGAGCAAGTCCATAATGTCTGCCGAGGAGGTGAGATCTGTGTATGACTTGTGCTGTTTGAATGACTTCGAAATTCCTCATTAGCAAATTGATACTACAAACACAGGTTTTTATCTTTATGTTGTTTACGTACTTTTAAGTTTGTTAATCGCAGTGCGACAGTGCGGTGCCAAGGCAACGCACTTACCTTTGAGCTGTCTAGTCTGGGTTTGGTTCTCAACCCAGCTCTTAACTTCAATCCCTTGGAGAGATGTTAAACTGGGTGTCCCATATGCTTGCTAGTTGGTGCATGTTCAGCACCCCACAGTGTCCTATGACAAAGAGTGAGCGAGTACCCTGGGCAGATTCCAAATTCCTGCCTGCTGCCAGGCCTCACTAGCCAGTTCATGAAAGACAGGGCCATTTATGCATGCTCTAGGAGCTGCCAAGCCCAATATAATGGGGGACACTGCAGAAGTTAGAGAGAGAGAGCTTTGATGAACTAAAATATTCCTACAGAACCTTAAGTTTTCAAAGGTACAGTTACCTGAAGCACAAATTGGTCTTTGTCTCATCAAGACTGTTGGTAAACTGGTGTTTTGATATATATTTTTTTTCAACAGGATGATGCCATGAACAATATGTCTTTCACCAGCATGGGAATGACTGAGCACAATGGAGATGGGGTGGACACACCAAGGCAATTTGTTGAGACAGCCACACATTCAGTCTCCCTAGGTCCTCAGGTTGAGGAACAGTGGGAGCTGTCCACGAAGGAAGATACCAGCAATGTTGCAAATGAAGTCGAAGCCGAATGGGACGATGAAGACAATAAAGATGTTTATTCAGATGAAGAAAAGTTTGCAGGATCAGGAGTGAAAGAAAAGTTTGCAATGGAGGAATATGATGAGGTTTGATTACTTAAATTTATTTTGACGTTGCTTTATTATTTTTTTTTAAGTGAGTGACATATGTGGACAGATAGCTCGAGTTATTTTTTGCTGTGGTTGCAGGAACCGTCGGTGCGTTTCGCTGAAGACCCTTGCAAAGATGATGACAGTGAGTCTGCCATGGAGGTGAAACGGCTGATTCGAAAAGACACACCACATTACAAGAAGGGCTTCAAAATCAGCAAGCTTCCAAACCCTGAAGCAGTCACCGCCTTGCTCAGTCACAGCGGAAACCTGGCTGATGGGAGTTTGGCTAATGTAGAAAGCGAGAGTCCAGAAAGTCCTTTGCCAAGTGACAATTCTGTGGTATTTGGGACCAAGGTAGGTGTTGCTTTTGCACTGTTTCTTAAGACCACCTATTCATCACTTCCCCTCTCTTCCACGCCCTCCCCAATCTCCTCCTGCCCCCCACCATGCCACTCGTAGGCCTCTTTCCCTTCCCTTCCTTTCTATCCAATATTTTGGCATTTCTATCCGTACTCCCACATCCTCCATTCTCTGCCCTATCATCTCTTCCCCACACTTCCCCATCCCCCATCCTTCCAAGACAGTGCCTTCTCTTGAAAGCATCCATGGAATGCTTTTGGAGATAAACCCATATTCTAATTTTTAATGCATTGTCTTGTTCCGCTTATGCGTTTCATTGCATGGCAATGCCTTTGTTACTAATGTGAAATGCTTGCATATTTCTCAAACTACTGTTTTCAAAGTTTTGTGCTTATTCTCTGGGTCATTGCTGCAAAGTGCTGCTTGCTGGTTTTTTTGTTGTTGTTTTTTTGTTTTTTAAACGTGATTTGAGGGCATGCACCTGCTGCTTGCTTTTATAACAGGGGGTTTCATTCAATCTAGTTGGTAACCTGCTCATCGAACCTCCACGCATCGAGGAGCATGAGGTCGGTTGCAATTCCTCTGTTGCCTATATATTTTTTTTTATCCCTGTCTTGCATGCTCTGACTTCTCCCATTTACAGTAGATACCACTGCCTTGCTAAATGCAAGCGTTTGCTTTACCGACTCGGTTCATTACACATTGATGCTGTGTAATTAAACGCTGCCGTTTTTAACCAGTGATGTTCTTCCAGGTTCCAATTACAATATACCGACAGCAGGGAGGGCTTGGTATTAGCATCGCAGGAGGGAAGGGTTCCACTCCTTACAAGGGGGATGATGAGGTGTGGTATTGTGTGTTGTACCTGGTCTTTGCACATTAATAATAATATTATATGAATTCCCTTTCAAGGAACTTCAATGCAAGGGGAGGCTATATGGTCTATCAAGCCAGCATGATGGTTTCCAACCCATGGTTATTTGCTGGTGCCCTATCCTTTTTAAATGTCGAGTGTAAAGCAAAGAAGCAGCACGTACCATTTTTTAAAGTCTTTGGTGTGACTTGGCCATAGTCTGCTTCGAACCACCGACCTCCCATACTCAGGGCAAATGCTGTAACAATTATGCTACCGAGTCTAAGATAACAAAATGACAGGATTTGAACCTGCAACCCATCATGCACACACTCTTTCACCCACTAAGCCAAACAACTAGTCCTCGTTGATTGCCTTTGTCTTAAAAAGTCTAATCTTTGGCACTTGAATCGATGATGGATAGCTTGGATAAATGTCATTGCTTGTGTTTCATCATGCAGAATGTAAAATATGTAGTTCCTGTGCCTGGAAGGTCTTAAAACTAATTCCGTTGTTTTTGTATTTTCAATTACCCAGAGAGCGTCAAAACTTTTTTGGTACACATTGTCTAGGTTCGTGGAAGAGCTAGTACCATTGCACTGAATCGATCAGGATGCAACAGGACAAAAGGAACAGTAGAGAGATGGAAGAAACACCAACAGCAGAGTTGAAGGCCAAGATGGAGAGAGACTTGGACAAGCAATGGGTGTGGGGGTCTTGTGGGGCAGGAGAGGATGCATGGAATGGACAAGATTGATATAGACGGAAACTCCAGGGAGAAAAACTGGAAATTTGGAAGGATGAGGGATTGAGTTGGGATTGGGGGGGTAGGAGGGGTGAACGAGGGTAGAAAAGATCATGGTTTGTGAGATTGAAGAGAATGTGGAAGTTGGTTCCACAGGCATGAAAAAAAGAAGAACAAATGAGTATCGCTGAGCAGTGATCCTTGATTTAGCTAGTTTCACAAGGAGGGGGTTGATGGTGGACTGTGTGTGCTCTGCAGAAACCTGGGGGGGGGGGACAAAGCATGGAAAGAGCAGAGGGTGCAAGATCATAAAGGAGGCGGTAGAAGACAGAGACCACCGACCTCTCTGCGATGGCGAAGTGATAGACCCATCGACTTAGCTTCATCACGGGAGATTCCAATTACCTTGAAGGCCTTGGTTTCCATGGCATCAAGCTGAGCAAGATGTGAGGCAGGTGCACCAGCTCAGAGGGAAGAGTCGTACTCCAGCAAGCTGCAGATTAAAGCCTTGTAGGTGGATATGAGCACAGGTGTGCCAAGGAAATACTTTGTATGATGGAGGTTGCCCAGCCGGCGGCTGGCTTTGAAGCCAACATTGAAATGTGGTTTTCCCAAGAAAAATTATGGCTGATAGTGAGGCCCAGGAGTTTGAATGACTGGACATCCTCAAGGGGATTGGAAAGAAAGTAGACATGAGGGTTTGTCAGACCGTCCTTTCAGAGAAAAATCGTGAGAGTGTGAGATTTGTCAGGATTGAAAGACATGTTCCAAGTGTTTGACCAGGTTGTGATTTTGTCAAGGTCTGAAGAGAGGGAAGAGGCTACAGCCTGCCTGTCTGCGGTGATAGATGTCTCAGCAGAGGGTGGTGTCATCAGCAAATACATAAAGCGGATTTTCCAAAGAATTAGAGAGTGAAGATCAGGAATAGGACTGGGCACAAAATGCTGCATTGGGCAGTTCAGCCTTGACCGGGAGAGTAGATGAGAGCCGCACATTGGCTACGAGACTAGAGAAAGTCAGTAAGCCACGTGTGGAGTTGACCTTGGATGCCGTAGACAGAGAGTTTAGACTTCAGAGAGTAAAGCAGGATTTCATACTGTGTCGAAAGCACAAAATATGTCCAGAGAGACGACCATGATCTCATGTTTGACATTGAGGGCCTCCATCCATTGTTAGGTGAGTGAAAGAAGCATGTCCAAGGTGGAGTGACTTGGTCTGAAGCCAAATTTTTGATTTGAGATGAGGTTGTTCGAGAAAAAAAGAGGATTTCATATCAACTGCGAAATAACCCCTGCCTGATAACATCGTCATCAATGCATTTGTTGAATTTTGGGATGACAGCGTGAAGCACAGTATTTTATTCTCGCGCATTTCTTTAATGGTTTGTCTTTTTTCAGGGAATTTTCATTTCTCGGGTGTCAGAGGAGGGTCCAGCTTGTCGTGCAGGTCTGAGGGTTGGAGATAAACTACTGAAGGTCAGGTCATCCTCCTCCAAAGTATTGGCTTTTATCTTCACACCTGTTTTTTCCCATCTTTTTCTTTATTTTAACAGTAATTCGGACTCAGATGAGCTTGTACACATCACATTCAGGACAATGACAACACAATACAACGGTGTACCACTATATGAAGTACACGGAGTTAGTAGAATATAGACAAAAAAATCAAAACGGTGTATGGGATTTGAACCTGGGATCATGCCATCATGAGATAAACATTTAGCCGATCAGCCCCGGTCCGAAATTTTGGTCACTGGTATCAAATTAGGGGAGAATGCTCATAGTGTTTTTTTATGAAGGTATAAACCCCTAGAGTTGGAAAACATGTGATAGCATTGTGGGGGTGGCAGCTTTATGGGAGTTATCCCCCTTTTTCCAAAATGGCCACCAAATGCTCAATTCCCTATATATAGCAGATTTTAGACCACCTAGAGCAGTGATACTGGTGTCTACGACTAGGTTTGAGGGGTCAGATATATAATTTCTGTATTTACCTAAAATATTGGATACAGCCTTAATATTAAAATTCAAGATGGCCACCAAAATGGCTGCAGACACATATTAAAATGACCGCGTTTAAGGTCCTAGAACAGTTACGACAGTGATTTTGGTGTACATTTCCAATATTTTAGGTAAATGCAGAAATGATGTATCCAACTGTAGTGAAATGTACATGATGACTCTAATACTCATCATTTACTGTCAATAATTACTGTTCATCGGCATCCACATCGTCATCCTCGTCCGTACTCTCCACATCATCTGATGACCGATTCTCGCAGTCTGACAGTTTGCACATATCAGTGCACTTAAGTCCATTTGCCAGACATACACAATTTGGCAGCGTACACTTCCTTGAACATTTGCAGGCCAGTAGGGCCAAGATAGCCTCAGGTGCTGGCTGACCATCCATCCAATCCACTACCATTAATTTCTCGGCTCCATCCATGTCAATTTTCCACCCTCTGCCAATGGGACTCGGTACACCTGGGTCTTGCTCAAGACATCTTCTCCATATTCCTGCCTGGTCGTTTGAACTTTGTGCATGTTTGACTAAGCAGTCCCTGCAGGATGGAAGCTGATGACTCTCTATCTCACCTTTCTTAACACAGTACAAGTTGTACCTGAGATCATTGACCTTGGTGAATGCTGCTTTTGGGCCACAGAGGAGACATGTGACACACTCTAGTTTGTTCATTAGTTCTGAGTGGAGGTCCCATTCCTGGCCCAACTCTGTGAATGTGTTCTTGATTTCCCTGTTGTTGGTCACTAATTTTAGAGCACTTGCCTTGCCTTTACCTGCAAAAGCACTGGTAGTGTCACATCCAGTGTATGCATGTATACCAATAAGAGCTCTGCAGACATCTATGCCGACAGTGGCAGCGACTTTCCGATGTCAACTAATCTAGTTCTGGTTCTAGTTCCACATTTCTGGAATAACGGAGCTCCTATCTTGTCATGGAATGCCAAACACATGATAAAGACATCTGTGTCCTCTGCGCATATCACTACAGCCTGGTAGCCCTCTCTAGCAGCATGGACAGCATGGAAAAGTAGGTGCCCATCTGCTTCCTCCTGCTGGCACTGGAGATCTGGTACCTTTTCACTGCCCTGTGATGTAATTCTGTAGCATTTGTCATCTACAGTTACATGCAGAATCTTCTCGTGTAGTTTCTCTCTGTACACTGGCTTCCTCCATTCACTGACAATGAAGCTAATCAGACTGGTTTTGTTAGTTATTCCTGTCAGGAAACTTCTCCATTGCCTCACAATCTGTGCGCTTGTGATACCCTGCAGCTGGTGTCCAGTCTCTTCACCTCGTGCCGATCTCTCACTGTTCTTGATAGAATTCTCTCGATACGTGTCGAACACAACATCTATTCTGGTACTTTTACTTCCTTCACGCAATGCCATAGACAGTATTGTAGTGGCAATGTCTCCAAACGTTGCTTGATCACCCTTTACTCTTTGAACTAAGTTCATTCCATCGACCACAGAAGCCGGATTTTGTGGGAGTTGGTCTGCTACTGTCACATTCTTCTGCAAAGTAGTGGCTAAGGAAGCTTTGTTTGTTTTCCTGAGTAATCCGTCTGGGGTAGAGAGAGCCCAGGGTAGTGGTCTCAAGGGGTGAGAGAGGATGTCCTCCATCGTGAGATTGCGCCCTTGTGCCATCACTGTGATGCGACCAAACAGAGACCGGTCAGCTTTCAAGATTATGTCCTTCCCACTTGTTTTCACTACCTTCTTCTTGCACATATTTGTGAATGTCTTCAGCTTGTTAGTTTTCATCATATCGTGAAATGGTTTCGCTGATGAAATGTGAAATTTCGTGAAATGGTCTCTCGTTCTGGAAAGTGGCATAACCTGCTCTCCAATATCACATGCCTTCATCAGGTCAGAGGCAATGTCTCTGGGTGCCGATTTTGCAGTAGAAATGCTTATGAGGTCTTGCTTCTCTGAGAATGGGTTGACCCAGGCATGAATGAGGCTGACGACTGCTGACACTGTTTCCTCATCTTTTTTGGATTCTGGGCTGCTGTAGATCAGCATGGTTGAGTTCTGATTGGTTACCATGCACCATGTCTCTTAAGTGTCCAAGAAATGCACTGCGGTACTCTGCTGTTATGTAGTACCTTTTGATGGCTCCTGCTTTTAGGCTGAACCGTGACGTGCCTCCAGGAGTCTGAGTGTCCTTGTTCACCGTAACCTCAATTGTCTGATCTACAGGTATCCGGCGAAAGGGATTATTGCTGGACCTCTGCACCGAGAAATGACCTTCCTGGAAGGCTCTATGTACATCAGGATTCTTCTCGAAGATTTTTCATCTGAGCAAAGTATGCAGACAGGTACCTGGCATAGTTGACCTTATCGTAGGCAAAATACCATGGGATCAAAATTCTAATGGCATTGATGTGCAAATCCCAGTTTCCCTCACGAGAAGCACGCAGAAGGCCAAGTATCACGTGCTCTAGCATGTCTAGGTATAACATCCAATATCCCGATAGCTCCCCATTGTTGTGGCGGAGGTGTTCCGTGAAAGCTCTCCACAGGATCATCAACTCTCATAATTGTGGACTGTTGAGGAGATCACTGAAGTTATGTTGGTTGAGATCATCAGCGATGTCGTTCACTTTGTCTCCACACGATTTGATCACAGCGCTCTTCTCCTCGTTGCTGTCTACCCATAGTGTAAACTCTGCCCATGCCAGTCTCATCAAAGCTTCATAGATGCACTTGTGGACCCTGATAACACGATTGTACTGTTTGCCGTCAATTACCCCATTAATGGACCCCTCCGCGACTATCCCGGCTTCTATGCATATGTCCTTCAAACCTGCATCACAGAACCGCTTTCCTATGATACTCAGTGCATTCATGATGGTATGGAATGTTCCCATCCTCAAAAGTACATGGGAAAAACGCTCTTTGTGCTTCCAGGCAATTTCAACGGCTTTTGCATAGAGTGCTTGATCCATGACTATGGCAAGAGTGTCCAGAAATAGCTCATTTTTGATTAGATCTGACTGCTTGAGAATTTCATAAACTGCAGTCAACTCTGTAGCTGGTGCATTGATGGTGGGCAGCTACCCAACAACATGTTCTGAGATTGATTCTTGGTCCCTGGTTTTGATATTAAACCCAGTCCAACTTGGGATTGTCTGACAGTCTGAGTTTGTTTGTCTTGCAAGGACCCATGCCAGGTTCTTGTCACAGGCGACTTGAGCAGACTCTTGTGCTTCCAGGATGTGGCTCTCGCTGGTTGGTAGAGGTTGTGGACCTACACGTGCACAGGCTACATAGACTTCCAGCTCTTCATGTTCAATGTTGACTGATCTTTGTTTCAGTTTGTCAATGATTGGAAGTTCAGTCGTGGGTGGATGAGGTCCATAGACCTTAGGCTGGACCGCTATTCCGTTGACTCGATGTGACGTACCTTTTCCAGTAAGTGTCTCCTCCAATCTGTCTATATTATCCCATGCAAGATTTGTGAAGACATAGGGCTTGATGGAGACTGGTAGAACAGCTCTCTGGTTGAAGCCCATTGCTAACTTCTGGAGACACAGAGCGGTATCATTCTCTTCCAGCTGGTCATAAGACACCCCATGTCCAAACTTATTCAGTGTCTGAATGACCTCAATGTTTCCAATGAGTGCTTTTACCGCATAAAGAAGCAGGAAATGTTTTGGTGCTTTATACTGCCCACGTGTCACAGCGTATATCATGTCCTGGCTAAATGACTCGACTAGAATAGCAGTCCTTTGGGATTTATTCATAGTACTAGTCGGATTTCCAGTGAGGAGCCCGACCAGAAATCGCTCTAGCTGATTTGGTATGGCGATATGAGTAGCTACATCAGACGGATGATATGGCCACGGGGTGGAAATCATGTCCTGCTTGATGGCCGTTCGGATTTGTGACGAAGTCTGATCTATGATCTTGTTGACATCTGTAGACTTGGCTTTCCAAAGCTTGAGCTCCCAATGTAGAGTTTGATTTTCCAAGACAACATCCTTTAATGATACACAGCAGGGAACCATCAACAACTTTCCATTGTCTTCGGGAAATATTTCCACTGCACCTCCAATCTCGGACTTCAGTCTTCTGTGCATATTCTTCTTCGTTGAATCCTTCAGAAGATTAACTCCACCAGACAACATTAATGATTCCAGTTTTGTGGTCAAGGATGTGACTGGTATAAGCCTCTTGTTGGGAATAATATCTGCTCTGATGTATTCGAAAAGTTCTTCGTAAGCTTCTCCTTCAACCTTGTGATACAGTATAAATTCATGCGTCTCTTTCTCTTCTTCATTCTCATTGTCTCTAGTATAATTCCTATAGCATGAAGTGTGATAGTGTGCCTCGGCGGCAACAATGTCTCTACTGGTTAGTACTACCATCCTTTCGTCTCCCTTTCTGACGGCACTCTCTCGTAGTGTTTGATCTACTCTCAGTTGTGAAGCTAGCGTAAGTTTTTCACGTGTATTGGAGTGCTTTTGTTACTTGACCTTGCTACAGAATATGCATATCGGATCATAAACTCTTGATTCTGTTGTCGATCTTCTGGAAGACCGTTTTGGAGGACAGCCACTACTACCAGGTAGATCACGACTGCTTTCACCTGCTTTCCTTTTCAAAGTCTCCAAGTCTCTTTTCATGGTGAAGATGCTTCTACATTTTCGATGATAGAACATAATTGGAACTTCTTTGTCCTCAAGCGTTTTTGCAACGTCTAAAATGGGGACATGGTTCCTGACTTTGGCGGCTTCAAGTAAGGTTAGCCAGGAGTCATGACTTTAAGGACTGATTAAATGTTCATCTTCGTCGGAGACTGCCTGGTGTATGATGCACAGTTTCTTGGCGGGTCCCTAGAGCGTTTCCAAGCTGATGGACATCTAATGCTAGTCTACTGTATTCCAGGCCTCTTACGTAGAACTGCCACAGCTACCACGATACCTGAAAAAGAGAATATAAACATTAT
>BROF01002231.1:0-17193 GCA_024346535.1 Eptatretus burgeri | reverse complement strand
GGGGGGGGGGGGGGAGGGGATGCTCATAGTGACTATCTTGGCTGCCAAAATGCCCAGTACCCTATATATATAGCAGGTTTTAGACCACTTTGAGCAGTGATACTGATGTCTCTGACTAGGTTTGAGGGGTCGGATATATCATTTCTGTATTTACCTAAAATATTGGAAATGTACACCAAAATCACTGTCGTAACTGTTCTAGGACCTTAAACGCGGTCATTTAAATATGTTTCTGCAGCCATTTTGGCGGCCATCTTGAATTTTAATATTAAGGCTGTATCCAATATTTTAGGTAAATACAGAAATGATATATCTGACCCGTCAAACCTAGTCGTAGACACCAGTATCACTGCTCTAGGTGGTCTAAAATCTGCTATATATAGGGTATTGAGCATTTGGCGGCCATTTTGGAAAAAGGGGGATAACTCCCATAAAGCTGCCACTGCCACAATGCTATCACATATTTTCTAACTCTAGGGGTCTACACCATCCCAAAAATCACTATGAGCATTCTCCCCCAATTTGATACCGACCAACCCCCCAGGCTGATCGGCCAATTCAATTGGAAACTCCAAACGGGGCTGAAACATTGAATTGAACAGATTGAATCACTTTCACTGATCATTGTCTTCTCTTCTAGTCATCAATGTATTTTGTCACTAAAATACAGTACTACTAATTATCCCCACTCTTAAAAAAAAAACGAGGGGATATTGTAATCGGCTCTGTCTGTCTGTCGGTCTGTCCTTCCATCACGCGATCTCCTCGTAAACGGTTGTGCAGAAATTCACCAAACTTGGTAGTTTTGATCACCACATGGCAAGAAGGTGTTGGATCCGAATCATCTTTCGCCCCACCACTTGGGGCTCTGAGGGTGGGATCAAAACGTCAAATACCAAAAAATGCAATTACAGGCATATTGTAAAAAAGAAAAAAAGATCAACATTGGAGGACGCATGAAATATTTAACGATCTTTCGGATTTGATTTCAAAAACATGATTTTTTTTTAAACTCAATTTTATAGTGTCATTTCCGGTGGAACTTTTTGCCGTTTATTAACCTCCGCCATCAAAGATGAACGGAGGTTAGTTTTCACCCGTCTGTTTGTTTGTTTGTGAACAGTATTACGGAAAAACTCCTGGACGGATTTTGACGAAACTTGGTTGGGGGGATTAGGTATGGTCCAAGGATCATGCCATTAGATTTTGGACTTGGTCCAAAATCCAATATAGGACTTTGGACCAAGGACCAAAATGGCTGCTGTGGCTGCCATTTTAAAAAAAATATTTGAATTTTTGTTTTTACATTTCTACATGTTTTAAGTGATTTCCAAGCAAAAAAAAAAATTTGTTCGAGAAAAAAATAAATAAAATTTTGCAACTTTTTTTCAAAAAAATTTCGATTGTATTTGAAAAATATTTGAATTTTTTTTTGCATTTCTACATGTTTTAAGTGATTTCCAACCCCCCCAAAAAAAATTTGTTGGAGGAAAAAAAAAAAAATTTGCACCTTTTTTTTTTTTGTTTTGCCATTTCTACATGCGCGTGGATCTAGTTTTGTTTATTCAATCGTGGTTCAGTAGAGTCTAATCCGTTTTGACCTACAATGAATAGGATATCAGGTTCACTTAAGTGACCCAGCAGTATTGGCAGCAGAGGTTTTGCACTCTACCAAGTGCTCCCCCTCTAGTTAACTTTGCTCTAAGTGGGAAGCATGGAGATTTGTGATGGCGTTCTGTCGACTTCGCTCAAGCTAGTTTTGGTTATAATAGTTTGTGTTATGCAATCAAATCAATTATACTTTTGCACCATGGTCTACCCCCCCCCCCACGGCCCCTCATTCACATTGCTTGAAATTAAGCAGATTACTTTAAAGAATTTCATAATCAACAACATGGCTTAAATCGCTGTTCAGTTGGCGTTTTGTTTCGGTTGATTTAACATTTTGTCGTGAAAACAATTAATTTTTTTATTCTGACCGAATGCTTATATTTCAATGAAAACTTGTTTGAAAATACATTTAATCGAATAATTATTACATTTTTAGCTTTTCTTCCCGGTGTGTAAGTAAAACAGCAATCAATAATAATCACATCAAGTAATTTTTAGTTTCTTCTTTACTTCACATCGTTATATGGAAAACTGCATGAAGCTGCAAATACTTTCCTCACTCTCATGTGCAGCGTTGTGGCTGCTGGTTGCATCATTGGTTATGGATGCGGATATGCCGCTGATGCAGTGCCTCTATTACCAGGACACTGGTGCTCATTTCACCAACCTCAGAAGGATGACAGGCTAAGTATGTCAGAAGGATGACAGGCTAAGTATGTCAGAAGATGACACCCCACCTGTGTTAATTCAGCGACCGACGGGGTTCAAACTCAGGACCCTAGGATCCCAAGCCAGTCACCTTAACCGCTATGCCCACACCAAACTTTTCATTTAGCTCATCGTGCACCAACAAATGAAACTTGTTCTCAGTAATTGATGGATTGTCTCCTCTCCATAGAAATTAGTGGAAAATTCAATGAAACTGTATTTGCTGCTTGAAGAAAAATGACTTGTTTATTTTTTTATTTGTTTCTGGAAAGATTGACAACCTGTAAATAGTCATTTTACAACAAAATGCAAGGGACCTGGACACAGGTAGGCCTTTTTGGCCCATCATGCCTTTGCTTTATGAACACCGCATTGAATTAAACAAATTGTAACACAGCAATCTGGCTCATCTTGTATTGCTGCAATAAGATGCATGTCGTGTTGTAAATGCAATTGCTTGACTTGAGCACATGTTTTTCATTGTGTCATTCGAAAAACGTGTGTTTGAGAAGGCCATGAGTGCAAAGACGCTGAAGGCTCTCATTGGTTTTGAAGAATACGTGACACATGACACATGAGGAAATAAGTGCCTATCTATTTACATTTACAAAAATTTATGGACCAGCCCACCCCTCCTCCCCTAATGTACCTCCCATGCTCTTGTTCGCTAAACCCCATGCTCGTATCTCCTCCAAACCTTTTCTATTTCTTTTTCACCAATCCTTGCACACAACCCTGCTGCCCATTCTCTTCCCTCACTCTCTCACTCTCCCACCTCTGTATAAACATAATAAAATGATCATGCCAAGTGGAAAAGGACAAGGGTTCAGGAATGGTTTAGATGTTTGAAAGCCATCATGAGGAAACTTTAAAATATATATTTGACATTATGGTTGATGAATGTACAAATACAAACAAAACGTTTTTGTTCTGGAAGGGTTGTATGCATTGTGGGATGAGAGAAGCTGAAGGCCAGAGCCGTATGCTCTCTAGACTGTGTAAATCTGTGGAGGCTGACACAATCGCCTGCTTGGAAAATCTGATAAGATGATTCGAGAAAAGAACTTGAGAGTTCGGACACAACCAGTGGCGAGCATGGAGGAACGTTCAAGGACCGTCGGCCATTTCTTGTTCTTCTGTCATTGCACGGCACTTAGTTGCCAACTCTGTCCGTGCAGACCAGTAAAACGCAGATATGTTCAAGATATTGAACCGAGGTCAGTGTGTTTCACTTGTGCGTATGTTGGAAGCAACCTTTATCTTTACCATGGAATCTGTGTTATATCGTCAAAAGGAATTTGTAAATTTTCTCATTGTCTTTCAACATGGAAACAACAAAGCTGTTACTCCGACCACTGTCCGAGGTATGCATGCAAATGGTGAATCATCGGCTTTGGGGGCTTCGCATCCCCCTTCCCTCCAAGCCATTGGTGCAAATAGTTAGTCATCTCCCTGTACTCCACTCCAGCCAATTGGAGCCAGAGATACTGTTGACTGTGAGCTAACCAATGGGTACTCAGATTACTATCGACGTCATAACTGATGAACCAATCAGTGTCAATCTTACAAGACAAGCTAATATATATGCACGCTCTCTCACTTCCTGGTTCTGTTGCTGTGATTCAACCTTGAGAAGTACAGCATCAAAAGCTTTGGTTATTACGTCGTGTTTGTTTTCTTGTATATGAAAAGATGAAGTTGCTGACACCTATCATTACAAAGAAGATCTTTGCAACCTGTTTGGACCAAACTTTTGACTTTTGAGCTGTATGGATCTACCCCGATTTGCTGCTGGAGTAACACTTTTATACGTTATCTCTCCAACCACCACACACAAGTGATATTGACACGCGAGGCAGAGCACCGGGTCTCCAACAATGACATGGCTGATGTTGCTAATTGGCTGGATAGGGGCAATAGCATACAAACTTGCAACCATATTGTAGCCAGAAAGGGATTGATTTCACAAGGCCACGGTGCACTGAAGGCACTTACCTAGCAAATGGCACTCGCCAAAGACCACTTTGCTAGATTTTTTATTTTATCATATTTAATTCCAAAGCATACCATATGATCAGACCTTTCTTTCAGACACTCCAATGGCAAAGTGCTCATGGCAAACTACTGAATGTACATTGCCAAATTACTTTCATGTTCATTGACCAAACCATTGAACAGTTGAGTTGCTTCAACGTCCAACAACACACCACACATTCCCCATTTTTAGCTCACCTGGAATGCAGTTCCAGGTAGCTTTTGGGATGATGCATCGTCCGTCCGCAAATACTTTCAACTTCTTCTTTGAAATTGCACATACAATCTCGATGAAAGCTCACCAAAATGTTCATCACCGTGTATATACCAAAGTTTGTTAATGACATTAAAAAAATTGGGGTCTAAGGGGGTCAACAGAAGGGTTGCCACCCAAAAGAGGTATTTGCTTTCTTCTCAGAAACTACACACACAATTCCGATGAAACTTCACCACAACCTTCATCACTCATGATGTACTAAAGTTTGTTCATGACATTACAAAAATTGGGGTCTAAAAGGATCGAAAGGAGGAGGAGATTGCGACCATACTCTGTGCAGAGTGTTGGTGCTGCTTAAGCAGTCGAAGCAGATCTAAGGGGGTGCCCCTCAAAATATTATTTGCTTTCTTCTCTGTAACTGCACACACACTTTCGATGAAACCTGACCACAACCCTCATCGTCCGTGATGTACCAAAGTTTGTTCATGGTATTAAAAAAAATTTGAGGTCTAAGGGGGTCTCCCGGATGTGGGGGTTGCCCCCCAAAATAGGTATTTACTTTCTTCTCCGTTACATATTTTGTGTGTGATCCATGCCTACCAGTGGTTCCCTGGTTATCTTATCCAGCCGCTACCAGTTGAGCGCCCTGGGATATTGCCCCTGTGTTTAATGTTATATTGTGGAGCCAGGCAGATTTGCTATCACACATTGATGTGAAGCGTTACAACCCATACAGTGAAAGTTCACTCGGGGTGAGTTTTCACACCCTTGTGTCAAGGGTTATACAAAAAAGACTTTCATGTTTGCATTTGTCTACAAGTGAGCCGTATCAGTTGCCTTTTAAGGATGCATTTTTCATCAATGAATGTAAATAAAACAAGTGGTGCCAAGCACAACAAATCCCACCCATTTAAGGCATAAAGTCATTTTTGGGGATCAAATTAAAATTTGATATATCCTTAACCTGAATGTTGATTATAAGGAATAGAATAAGAAATATTTTAGTCTTAGTTTGAAGTCAATTAAACCATTTTTGACGAAGTTATGAGCGAAAAAGATTTTGACCTCTTCGTGACCTGACCTTGACCGAATTGGACCCAAAAGTTAATGGGGTCGTCCGAGGTTCATTACCCACCTGTGGATACAATTTGACAGTGTTTGAGACAGCCGTTTTTCCGTAAAGTTGTATTTTCGTAACCATGTTTTAGTTTTAATGGAAAATTTGTAATTTTGACCGATAGCCATGACCCCCAAAACTTCGGACCCCACCGATCTTCACAAATATGCATTTTCACGATAGGAATGGGTAGGATTATAAGTGACAAATAGAATAAGGGTCACTATAAGCTTAGTTTGAAGTAAATCAGATCATTTTGATGAAGTTATGAGCAAAAAACGATTTTGATCTTTTCGTTACCTTGACCTTTGATCCAATTGGACCCAAAAGTTAATGGGGTCGTCCAAGGTTCATTGCCCACCTGTGGATTAAATTTGATAGTGTTTGCTGAAGCCGTTTAGCCGTAAAGTTGCAGACAGACAGACAGACAAACAAACCGGACGATTACAATATCCCGCTCCCTCCCGGAGGGAGGGGGCAGGATAATAATTTGATAATAATCATGTTAGCAACATTAATTGTTGAAATTTACCTTTTGTTTCGCTTTGAAATTGTAAAACTACCTTTTATGAATATATTTCCTGTTGCACTCACCTTTCTGCATTGAACTAATCTGCTCTGTAAAGACCCCAACATGCTTCAGCTGGATTATTAGGTATTTATCTTTGCTTGCACCTGTTTGTCTACAATTGGCTGAATACTTCCTGCAGGCAAACGGAGTGGACCTGCGAGAAGCCGAGCACCAGGATGCCGTAGCGGCTTTGAAGGGTGCTGGGAGTATCATTGACGTGCTGGTACTTCGAGAGAAGATGGTGGAGGCAGATGATGCTGTTACTCCCGTCATACACAACTCTCCTTCTCCCCCTCCTCCTTCTCCCCCTCCTCCTCCTTCCCCTCTACCCCCTCCTTCCCTGCCTCCTCAACCTCCCTCCACTCGCCGGGATCGCAAGTCTGGTGTCACATTTGCCCCAGAGCCTGAGGCCACTGTGGTGAGGCAAAGGCTAACGGCACATTTGTTTCGCACAGAGGAACGTGGGTTAGGTTTTAGTATTACTGGAGGCCGTGGCTCATCTGTCTTCAAAGGTGTTGAAGAGGTGGGTACTATTGCGAAGGCAAAAAGGCTGGGTAGAGGGGGAGGGGCATCACTTTGACATCTTTTTTTTGTTTTAATGTGAGTTGAGCGAGGCCAAAGCAACTCAGTGCAGTATTGTGTGACAAGACTAGGATACAGAATTGGATATGACTTTGGAGGTTTTTCTTCAAAGCTGGACAAGAAATTCCATGACGTGTGTTAGTTGGGTATTCTACATTTATTTGTGAAATTGGGCTCTTACGTTTGTCATTGAATCTTGCTTTGTTTTTGTGTCATTTCAGGGTATCTTCGTTTCGAGGATCACTGAAGGTGGAACGGCAGATATAGAAGGCACTTTGCAAGTCGGAGACCGGGTGATTTCTGTGAGTGACCCACACTGCAGATTCATTCTTCCTCCTTGTTGCTTAACCTGACATAATTTTGGTGTTGAAATGGAGCCATTCATCATCTTTAGGGTCTATTTCATATACATTTTCATGTCATTATATTTTGACATTCATTTTGATTCATAATTTGTAGCCTTCTAAATATTACAAGCCCAAAGTTGTGATTTTAGACACCCACCCCCACTTCTTTTTTCCTCTTCCTTGAATATTAACCTCTGGAGTGATAATGTGCCTCCACTTTTGAAATGAAGCTTGGTCTTGCTTTGCACGCTTCCTTTTTAACACGGTGTTGGGCTGAGACTCGGTGATGTGGTATTTGCAAGGTGATTTGCCCGTAAGAGGAGCTACTGTCTGGTCAGTGCTGGGGTTGCCATAGAAACTCTTAACCACTGATATCCAGTTTTCCACCCAGAAACAGGATTTTGCGGTCACCTGACCTGCTTTCCGGATGGCAAACTGGTCCAGTCCACTTTTATGTTGTTGTTGTTGTCTTCAAGAGTTGAAACAAAAAAAGCAGTTCCAGTCACAAAAGGAACTAGAACGGTACTCGGTAGAGCGCATACCTCCATCAGACTGAACAGTTTATGTTTTGTATCTCACTGGGCTGGATCTGCATCCGGACCTTAACTAAAATCTAATCGGCTTGTTCTTGTCACCTCATCAACTCATCCACCAAGTTTTGTCATAACTCGTCCACAAATTTTTGAGATATCATGCCATGCATAGTTTTTGGCCCCATCTCTCAATGGTGAGTAATCGCTTAAAAAATCTTCGTATCCGGATTTGGATTCGGATCTTCACCAAAATTGAATCAATTCGTCCTTGTCATACACACAACCTATCCAACAAGTTTCATCCAAATCCGTCCTTAACTTTTAAAGATATCGTGTTATATATTGTTTTTGCCCCATTACTCAATGGTAACGCATCACTTAAAAATTATTTATCGGATCTGGATCCAGATTTTCACCAAAATCTAATCAATTTGGCCTTGTCGCACACTCAACCTCTCCACCAAATTTTGGCTCAAATCATCCACAACGTTTTGAGATATCCAGCTCACAGACAGAGAGACAAACAGACAGGGGTGAAAAATAACCTCCACCCACCTTCGGTAATTTATTTTCCACCAAAGCGCATTTTTATTGAATGATTTCCAGCATTACTTGATGACTTTGTTTCCATCTGAGAACTGATTTTGTACTGCTGTTTGGAATAGCCTTTTCTAAGATCAAGCCAGTAATTTTTCCTGCACATTAATACTCTGGTCAATCGACCCAATGATTACCTTAGAAATCGTTTACTGTTATGTGGCAGTGAATTTTTGTTGCACTGGAAGGGATTAATTTTCCGATAGCACTTGTTTAAGAGCAGGCAATTCCATACTATGCAAGACAGGTGTTTACGTTGATGTAAGCAGAAGAGCTTACTTATCTGTATTTCTTAATCTCAGCGACCTTTGTGACAACTTTGATTGAAGTTATGCAAGTTCTATTTTGCATACCTGACATCAATTACAACTGGAATTGGAATTCTAGTTATAGTCCTGCCTAAATTAATTCTTATTGTATTGGTAGTTGATTATTGGAATTAATATCAGGTGTGTTTGTTTTTGCACTATTGAAGTGTTGGTCCTCTTGTTCCTTGATTAACTCGCGATAACAGCGCTCTTTGTTCCACCTTTTTTTTTTTTTTAGATTAATGGTGTAGATGTGGCAGAGGCCAGACATGATCAGGCAGTAGCTCTTCTTACGGGATCCACACCGATCGTGATTATTGTGTTGGAGAGGGAACATGTGGAGTACTTCCAGCCAGTGTTGGATGAGGAACGGAAGCCCTTCCTGGAACCAGTATTCTTGGGCCATTCGCCTCCACCATGTGACATTTCTCCAGTTGACAGTGAAGAGCAAGAAGAGGATGTTGAGGGATTGATCAGAGATGAGTGTGCAAGTGAGCTCAGGCTCTCTCCTGGGTTAGACTTAGCAGATGTGACCTGCAAAGATGAACCAAGGGAATGTCTAAAGGAAGTAGGAGATGAAAGTGATTACGTGCATTTGCAGTGTTTAAAAGTAGATTATGTTGAAAAGCCTGGCAGTATTGATAGAGAGGGCCAGTTTAAAGAGCCATGTGGTGGTGCTGGTGGTGGTGATGAAGATTGTCCAACTACAGATGAAGGAAACGGGAAGCAAAGAGACACGGTGCACAGTCTCATGTGGCAAAGCAATGAAGGATGTGGAAATGTCATTCAGCAGAATGATGACATGATGGGTGGTGGATTGCACATAGACAGCAAGAACAGCAGGCTATGTGAGCAATGGGATGATGGCAACCAGTATGATGATCTGAAAAGTGAAACTCAAAGTGATGTTGGGAAAGCTGTGCTTGCAGAAGAGACTGGGGTTAAGACCTACTCCATCAACAAATTGGAGCGGGAAGGTCATCCTTTGGTGAGGGACCAGGAAAGTCTCGGAGATCAAAATAATCTGCAGTCATCTTTGGAGGATCTCACGCCAACACTAAACTCCATCGGCTCTATAGAGGTAAACTTTGTTCTGATTCCCTTTTAAATTGTTACATTTCCTGTAAAGTGTATGGTTGTTTCTTGCGAATGTCTTGAGGTGGATTTCTTTTATTTATTTTCTAACCAGAGTACTAGCTATTTTTTTTTTTATGATAACCCCACTTTGGTGATGCTGATTCTTTCATTTTTTTTTGTTTGTTTACTGTTACTTACCTGCTACCTTTTTATTGTGGTGAGATAATCATTGCTGTATTTTACACCTGATGCACAACAAAACCAAGAACTCTTGCCCACAGTTGGACCTATTTCTCTTCCAAAAGTGGTTTCTGTTTGAAGTAACCTTCCTCGTAGCTTATTCCCAAGGTGTCCTCTTACCAATCTCAGCATTCATGGTTCCGTCCACATTCATCCATTCGGTGTTGTTTGATGGGTAAAATTGCTAGCAGCTGAAGCCCATTGTGGATATACTGTCCAGTCAAGGTTTGATTCCTGACCAGGCTATAAATTGTCAGATTGGTGCCCAAATCAGCTCCAGTCAAATGTCAGGTCGAGTCAGATAGTTCCTCAAAGTGATGGGTCAGTTTTCCCTCTCGTTCAACCAATCATAATGTGGGAATAATTGAGGTAATTTAAGTTGTAGTAGTAGTAGTAGTGGTGGTGGTAGTAGTAGTGGTAGTAGTGGTAGTAGTAGAAGATGATGGGATTTGAGCCTGGGATCACAGCATCGAAAGACCGATGTTCTGATGGGAACATCAAATGGGTCATATCCTTTGTCATTGCTTGGATGGGAAGGTTCCTGAATAAAAAATATATAAAATACAGCAACTTGAAGTTGAAAACATCAAGTCAATTGTGTTTGTGAATGTCTTCTGGCCATAAGCTGCTTTGTTGTGCCCATTAGTCTTTAACCTGTGGCAGGAAATTTGTCTTGTAAAACCTGGCGGTCCCTTGGGGTTGAGCATAATCGGTGGGAGCGACCAGAGCAGTCACCCATTTGGAGGGGACGATCCTGGGGTATTTGTGTCCAAGGTGAGCACAGTTTTTTCCGTACTTTCTACACCAAGCTGTGCCGTTGCACCCACCCTCGTTTCCACCTCTTGCATCTGTGGTTCTGTGAAATGTGTGCATTTGCCCAACTACAGATTGTGGCTGGAGGTCTTGCGGCGAGAAATGGCTTGCAGATAGGTGACCGTATTTTAAAGGTGAATGATGTCGACCTGTGTCAAGCCACACATCATCAAGTGGTGCATGCTTTGCTTGCTGAAGGGCCACGTTTGCTTCTGCTAGTCCGACATGACCCACCTCCCCGTGGCATGCAGGTACAAACCTCTTGCCTTATGCTCTTACTATTTCACACCTGAGAGTGTATGGGTTATAATGTGGCAGATTGTGGGAGTGCTTGATGGCAATGATGTTTTAAGAAACTGTTCAACAGGTGAGAAATATATTTTTGAAAAAAAACATGCTTTTTTTTTTGAAATATAATATGGAGAAATATATACAGTATTGTAAATAACTATATAAACAATTAAAATTGGGTTTAAAATGCAAATAATACTTGATAGAATTGCATCTCATGTGTGAAAATGAAATGATCCATCGTGTAGTGATGTGTTGATCTAGTATGCTATCACACAAGCAACCAGAAAGTGCTGCGGTGATATCATTGTAGTGTGGTGAATGTGCGGTGAATACTATGGTTCCAAGGAAGGAAATACCAATGATAAACATAAAGAAATCAAAGTCTTAGCTAGTGAAGGCAACTCCACGTGGCAGGTTGCAGCCCGTCTTCATGTTTCAGTAGATGTTTGCTAGACTCCAAGAAGGACGCGCCAAACTTGTACTGTTGACAATAAAAGCAGTCGAGGAAGAAAGCCTGAACTACAAAAGTGATGTTTAGTACCTCATGGTATGTTCTCCATGTGATAGACAGCGATTCATCAGAGATCTTGTGAATAACTGAGCTGAAAGTATGGATCTGAACTGAGCAGAACTGAGCAGGACCATCTGAGAACCAACATATGGATCTGCCAAAAAACATTTGCTGAGGAGAGGCAACCAAACAAAAATGCTGAATTGGGCAGCGTAAATGAAACGGTGGGGTTACCAACCATACAGCGTGGCCACAAAGTGGGTGATTAATTCAATAACATTCAGTTATATTTGTCTGTATGATCACCGCCGTTATCCAAACACTTGAAAGCGTGGCCATGTCATCTGAGACATCGTACTCAGCATGTCATGTGTGATATCTGCCATTGCAGCTTTCAAATCATCCACTGATTTGTACCATCTTGCATATACTTTCTGTTTATCAATCCCTCACAAAGAGCTATCACATGTTGTGAGATCTGGACTTTGAGGCACCCACTCCATTGTTAACGTTTGCCTATCCACCGACCTGAGAAGATATCATCCAGATATTTTCGGACTGAATGTGAATAATGTGCGAAAACACCATCCTGTTTCAGAACTGTTGTGGTACCAATTCCCAATTGAATAAATTCTGGAATTAGAAACTGCTGCAGCATTCACAGGTAAGCTTCCCATTTACAAACTGAGTGAAGAAGTAATGGCCAATTAATTGCTCAGATGAGACTGCAGCCCACATCCAAACATGGGGAGGGTAATGTTGGAGTTCTTCTAAATAGAGAGGATTTTCTTTTAGCCAAAGGTACACGTGCTATGCTTTTGAGCTCAGGTGAATAGCACAATCATCGGAGAAGAGAACCCTTCTGTGATCAACAGGAATCTCTGCAGCATTATACGACACATCTCCACCCTTCTTTCCATGTCATTATGTCAGCTTATTTACAAAAGAAGGTTTCAGGCTCACACTTGCATGTTTTCTTCCATGACTTTCTGCATTGTGCTTCTGGAGATGCCCAGTTCCGCTGAGCACTTACAGGTTGAATTATTTGGAAATCGATCAATGGAGGTCTCAAGAACCTGAACGTGTTCCAAGTGCAATGCGGATTGACCACTTTGTGTCACATCAAGAACATAACCTGTTTGTAAGGGCTTTATCTTCCCATTCTCACAACATCCTTGGCATTGGTGTATCCTTTCCAAAGCGTTCAAGAAATACACGCTTGATGTCTGGGATTTTCTATTTGGTCCGTGTCCATTCGTGCATCCACACCTAGGCTACAAGCTTCTCAATACTGAACGGACTTTGACCACACATCCTGAAAAATAAAAATATATATTTTATCAATCGTACATGTATAAGAATGTAATGACTGACACGATAACTATAAAGCAACAACAATAATAACAATGCAGGTGTTTAATGTTTTGTTATATCTATAGGTTGTTCCTTTTTCAGAGCTTTCATTAAATCCTTTGTTGATGTTATTGTCCATCACAGAGAAGAACTAAGAAGAACATTCAAAATATATTGATCCCCCACTTTGAACATGGACCCATTCGTAAAAAGCACCTCATTCTACAGGGTGGACACAAACTGTATAGCAAAAAGCAGTGGCAGATTGTTTGAAGGGGGAACGGGGAGTGGTATAACAGTCAGTGTACTACAGCTTATAGTGAAGCATGGGGATGGATCAATACAAGTGTGGGGCTGCATCTCAGCAAAGGGTGTCAGAGATTACATAAAATTGAAGGAACACTGACTGCTGACAGGTACAAGCAGGTTCTGATCCATCATGCCTTTCCCTCGGTGACACGTCTCATTCGGTGGGGGAGTCATTTTCCAACATGACGATGACCCCAAGCATGAAAAACTGCATGAAAAAAACGATGTGTAATGTGAGGAGGCTGATGGAACACTCGGAAAGGTGCTTTGGCCTGTACAAAGTCATGCTATGAACATCATTAAGGCTAGTTGGGGGTTACGTGGATACTGACAAAGTGAAGTGACAACCAAAGACCTTGGGTAAATTCTGGAAAATACTACAGGATATTTGAAGCAACATGAGCTAGTCATACATTGATAAACTGTATGGGATCATGAAATAAAGGACCAAAGAGTTCACATTCCAAATATTAATGCACTATACAATGTATTTATTTTGTTTTTGTATATTCTCTATAATAATGCATTGTGTATCATGTATTATACAGTGGTGAGAAAAAGTTTGTGGACCTTAACCAAAGGTGTATATACATATCTGCATCTGGACCTTAACCAAAATCTAATTGGCTTGTTCCCGTCACCTACCCAACTCATCCACCATGTTTTGGCATAACCCGTCCACAATGTTTTGAAATATCGTGCTATATACAGCATCCTTTTTGTCCCCATCTCCCAACGGTGAAGAATCATTAAAAAATTATAGTATCTGGATCTGGATCCGGAGGTTTGTTCCATAACCAAGAAGGTTGACCGCTTGCCAAGCCAACCATTCCTTATCAACGGTTTTGTTGAATTGCTTGTTTGAGTGCTTAAGCCACTTGGTGAGTGCTCTACAAGCTAATTGGTCATAGAACATACCCTAGATCTTCACCAAAATCGAATCAATTCGTCCTTGTCACACACCCAACCTGCCCACCAAGTTTCCTCTGAATTAGTTTATAATTTTTTGACATATCCTGCTCACAGACTAATGGATAGACAAATAGGGGTGAAAACATAACCTCCATCCACCTTCTGTGTCAGAGGGATTAATACATGTTGTGAGTAAATAATAGATTGCAAAGCCAGGTAGGATGATAAATGCATTTGGATTGAATTATTCGATGAGCTTGTGTTCGACCTTGTATATAAGAAAGTGTTCTCTCTTTATCAGGAAATAACCTTAGAAAAGAGACCTTGTGAAAAGCTTGGGATCAGCATCCGTGGTGGAGTTAAAAGTCATCCAGGAAACCCTTATGATACAGCAGATGAAGGAATATTTATATCAAAGGTATGTCGTGTGTCCATGCAAGTTTACGCCACCTGAGAATGAGGGAAGGAGGGTACTTCGGTTGGGGGAGGGAGTGTTGTGGATAAGATCCCAGAGTCCCTGCCTGGCTTGCAGATCACGTTAGCAGGGGCAGCAGGCCGAGACAATCGACTGCACCCAGGAATGCGCTTGGTGGAGGTGAACGGGCAGAGCTTGTTGGGAATAACGCATGCAGAGGCCGTGCGAGTTCTTCGTACCAGTGGAGATCGCCTTAGCCTTCTAGTTTGTGATGGTTTTGATGCCTCTGCTCCACAGGTATGTTTGATGAAATATATATCAGCAAAGAGGGATTGGGCAAAGTCGGTGGAGGTGTCATATAGAAGAGGCTGGTGTAATAATGAACACAAAAATATATACAACTGGTGCTAGATATTTTGAAAAAATACTATGAAAGATTAATATTGGATTGTGAGATACTATGAAAAGTCACTCACTGAAAATGTAAGAAATACAGTAATCTCTCGATTTACGAATACCACGTGTTCCTGAAAACTAATTCTTTAAAGTGAGAGTGATTTTCTGAAAGGTATAATGGAGAATGCTTCCCCACATTTCTTTCCATGTGACTGAGTTACGTGTTTTATAGATTTGCACTGCAATGGAAGGTGTCACAGATTGAACACATGCCATTATCTTTCCTTTGTTGTTGTGTATCCTAATCACTGTTGTACTTGCAAGGCCACAATCATGCACAATATCTGTAAGGTGGGCACCAGCGTCAAACTTTCTTAGAATTTCCAATTTATTTTCTCACGATACTACTTTCCTATCTTTCTTTCCATGAATATTACTCCTTGAGCACTGGTATTCATTTTAAGAGTCATAGTTATACAGTAGATTAATAATGCACAAGAATGTTTACATTGAGCAAATAAAATGCACTTTAACACTGAACTTGAGCACAAACGTGACGGCATAGGAGAGATTGAGATAATCGACGCTCTGACGTCATTGTCCCGGATGTAAGCTGAGTGATGCTGTGGCGTTTTGTAGTGAGATACGTATTTATTTAAAATTACACGATCAAAATTTCTGAGCAAACGCTCATAAGGTCGCATTTTGAATACGTAGTTGAAAACTTAGTTGGCTAAACTTAAGCAAAAGTTCGTAATATGTGGTTTTGAGGTCGTAAGTCAAATGTTTGGTGTTAAAAATTTAGTTCACAAGGTTCATCATCATCACACCATTTAAAAGCCTTTATCCCTGAGCAGGGGTCAGCTTTTTTGTGGGCTCCAATCATGGTACCCTTTATTGTGGCAATGTTTTTACGACCGGATGCCCTTCGTGAAGCCAACCCTTTAGTCGCCTTCAACACGCAGGGATAATTACCAGTATACTGGTGCACATTTCGCCGACCTTCGGAAGGATAACGGGCTGAGTCAACCCCACTGATGCTCACTCAGCGGCCAGCGGGGCTCATTTAGTTCACAAAGTTCAAAGTTCGTAAATCGGAGGTTCTTAATTTGGGAGATTACTGTACTCGTATTTTGTTGATTGTATTAACATGGGTTAAGCTTTTTTGTATTTGTGATTACTTTTTGTTCAGTGACATCATTAGTTTCCTTTTATTCAGTTCAAGTGTTCACTCTTTCAAATTTAATCCTTCCGTTCACCTGATTTTGTTCTATCATCAGGAGTATCATCTGTTTGTGGTGAGGAGGTTGAGGCCATGGAGAGATTCATTTACCTTGGCAGTGATATTCATGTCTCTGCTGGCTGTGAGTCAGAGGTCAACAGCCGTCTGGGTCGGGCCTGGGGAGTCATGGATTCACTGGATAATGGGGTGTGGTGCTGCCGGTGCGGGAGGACGAAAGTCCGAGTCTTCAGGTCCTTGGTGCTTCCAGTCTTGCTCTATGGATGTGAGACTTGGACTCTGACCACGGATCTGAGACAGAGACTTAATTCCTTTGGTACCAGGTCTCTTCGGAGAATCCTTGGCTATCGCTGGTCGGGCTTTGTATCCAACGAGCGGTTGCTGAGAGATTCAAATGAGATTTGTTACCTGCATAGTCCGTGAGCGTCAGCTGCGGCTGTGTGGATATGTGGCTCATTTTCCTGACGCTGATCCTGCTCACCAGATTCTCTCAGCGAGGGAGTCTCGTGAGTGGAGAAGACCAATGGGCCAACCACATGCCTCGTGGTTGCAGCAGGTTGATCGGCATCTCAAGGAAATGGGGATGGGCCAGGCATCTGCCTGGGGGATGGCCAGACGGAAGCCCCTGGAGTACCGGCGGAAAGTGGACACAGCGACGCACTGCTCTGGCACATGCTCCCATACCTGAACTGACCTGACATCAGGAGTAGCAATTTATGTTTTGTTACACCAAACACACATTCCTATCTCAGGTGTTGGATGTACATGAAGGCTGATTTACTCTTTGTGAGCAGACTTTGCCTGGATTGGCTGGAAATCCATGCAGCATGGCACCTGGGAGAAAGAACAGCATGGAGAGCATCTCATCCATTGATCGAGAGACGACTCCAGAGGAGATGAGAGGCTTCAGAAAGGTCAGTGATCTCTGTGAGCACATGGTCAACATTTTATTTTTGTGTCTGCAAAGCATTAAATTTCATCCAATGACTGCAAATCGAGAAATAACAA
>BROF01002230.1:212516-239633 GCA_024346535.1 Eptatretus burgeri | reverse complement strand
CCACCCACGCTCCACCACCCACCCAACCAACCAACCACCCACACGCCGTCGCACCTCTCGGTCTTCCAAGCCTCTGGCGTCGCGACATACTTCACAGTGTCCTGACAGGTTTAGGATATGTGTATGGATTTGTACCCAAATGTTTTTGAAGTAAACATCACAAAACGTGTTGAATGTACTGTATGTGGGCCCCCTTCTTGCCACACTCGAACACTTCATGGCTGACAGCGTTTTGCCCTCCGGTATCTAGAATCGGCGAACGAACTACCTTTTATTTTTTTTAATTATTCATTTTAAAAAAATATTTGAACCTCAAAATCTTTCTGAGCTTTGCTCGATTTAACGTATCATCTATTTATCACTTCAATCGATGAATGGCTGATAGGTTAATCAAACGGTCGCCGTGGCGCCATCCCCCCCCACCCCCTTCCTGAAGTCAGGTCATGAGGAGCACAAGTTAAGTAAACAGCTCGGTCCTTATGTTTCATGAAGAGTTTGGTGTGCATGTTTGCCATCAGTTTCTGAAAACATTTTAAAAATAAATTTCCTCAATTTGAGACAAAATTCCCCTTTTCAGCCTCTTGTAGGGGGTGGATCTGCATGGGGAGCACAACTCCATGAGACCTTGCTGTCCTGATGCATCATCCCAACTTTGGTCCATATCGGTGATGTTTGTGAGGAGAAGACGTTTCAGTCAAATCTTAACATACATACAGACAGACGGACTGACACCAGGAACCACTCGATGAGCTTATTTCGGAGAAATAACCTAAAAATAGAGCAAATGTATTTCTCACACTGTAAATATAAAAGAAATGAAACAAAAATCATGGAACTATGAAGTTGTATATGTAGATTCAAAATTTATTACGACGTAAATCACAGTTTGATAGGATATATATTGTTACAAATCTGGAAAGCATGCGCACTCAACATTCAGGTCCCAAAGTTAGTTATGCCGGTAAGTACTTGGGAGATAGGTCCCTTCCTTTTGTCCAGTGGGAGAGTCGAATATGTGCGTTGTGATGTTTTTTTTTTTATAGTTAGGTTATTACATCTCACCACCTGCCCATTACGCAATAGTGGCTTCACCACCATCCACCTTCCTCAAACACTCGTGGAGGGGAGGCGCGGCTTTCTCCGGGCATGGCCGAAGTCCTGCCCAGGAAGGCTGTGCCCGTAGGATCTTGGCCAATTAGAGGCGAACAGTGAGGTGTGCTGACCAAGGCTCCTCCCCAATGAGGGAGTTCCATAAATTCCAGA
The DNA here is from genome assembly GCA_024346535.1 of Eptatretus burgeri. Taxonomy (NCBI): domain Eukaryota; kingdom Metazoa; phylum Chordata; class Myxini; order Myxiniformes; family Myxinidae; genus Eptatretus; species Eptatretus burgeri. The sequence continues at coordinate 238,370 of BROF01002230.1, read as the reverse complement.
GACTCTCTGAGGCGTTGTTGGTGGGTTGCGAGAGAGTTCACAGGAGGTCTAGGTTGCTGTACGAAGGTTTTTTTTTTTAGCTGTCACGAGGGTTGAGCAGAGGGCCATCGAGGCAGCGAACGTGTCTCTACTGGCTCTCTACAAGGCAGGACAGAGCGACCCTGACTCCCCCTCCGTGAACTCAGATTATTTGCCACCTGAACTCCACCACGAGCCTCGAGTCCCCCATGTGCGACTGGGGATCGGACCAACGACCTTTATCAGGTTCCGCATCGTGGAGAACACCCTCCCTCCGACGGTCAGGTACCCACCGAATTCTGAACCTCAGCTTGTCTCTCTCCACGGCTGCGAGGGTCCAATAAAGACTGGGTTTTCTTTTCATTCATGTGTGTGTCTGAGTGTGTTGGGCCCGTCTTGTAAGTAGAACTGAATAAGTGTTTTTGGATCATTGTAAATACTTCTTGCATATTCGCTTTAAGTCTCGCCTCTCTTGTCTTTTATTTACTGTAAATAAATTTATTAGAAATGTTCCCAGTTTGTGTTCGTCCTTTCTTTATTTGATCCAGCATGGTCCGTGTCTGAGTTCAGACGGGGTTTCATTCCCGATAATCCGTTAATCCTAGCCGGCACGTCTGGCAGTTTCCGCTTGGCTGCAACCGAGCCGGGGTTGGTAATCGGGAATTGGAACTCTACCGCAGCCGGTAGAGTGACCCGGTTCGAGAAAGACGTGCCGAGGGCGTGAATCCCCGGTAGCCAACACTGCATGGTTGCTTAGGTACTTTGGCTCTTGACAAATAACCCTACGCCACGCGGTCGAGATATTGGCGGTTCACGGTCGATTAATCGACCCGCCGGCTTCGGAGTTTTCTGGAGCAACGGCCTATAATTCTGGGGAGACCAGTGGGAGACGGCGTAAACTTCCCCACCTTGCGGTCGTTCTCGCCACCGACCCCCGGCCCACAACAATATATATGTAATGACGATGACGTAGTCAATTTTCATTGGTTAATTTGCTATACTTTGTCACATACAATTTTTGACGTGATAACGGAGAAGTGGGATCCCATCCGATCCACTTTATACAGGCCAACAGCACGAGCCTGATCCAGGGAAACCAAACTCCATTGCATGTTTAAAAAAAAAATCATGTTTACTACGATGTCCTGCTGATCTTATACCGTTTGTCTGGTTAGAACAAGCTTTTTAAAATTGGTTTGTGCTCAAAAACAACACACCATACTTTTATAAATTTTAAATGTCACATGTTAAAATTTCACTCATTCAATCACCATTAATACAAAATCTTTTGATGGGGGGTTTGGGAGGTGAGGATAAATTTATCCCCTCCCCTTCCCCTCTCGAAGATGGCAATTTCAAGTGCACTACCAGGGATAAAGAAATAAAAAAATAACCAGGGAAATCCTCCCCGTTCCCCACATCAAATCGCACCATGTATACAAACCAGTTTATTTAAGCATGGTAGTACAGTGGCAGTTTTATTATACACCATTTTATTATTAATTAATATCATGCAGGTGAGCTGTCTCCACGTTGTTCAACCCCTGAGAGACCCTTTTAAAAAAAAGCTCGGTTTATTCGGCTTACCTTGGTCGCGTTATTTTGATACAAAACCCGACCATAATGATTTTGCTACCTGTTCGTGTTGTTCAATCTATGGTAGTTTTGTGCGTCATTATTATTATTTCCTTCCTTTTCTCCGTATCTTTTTGTGAGTTTTCAAATCCATTACACAAGCAAGATGTGCATGGGTACTGTTCTGGATAATGGATGACACGAGATTGTTGTGCACTGCCTGCTTGGAGTCCTGTAGGGAAGAGTGGGGAAAGAACGGCCGATGGAACATGGTTCTATAGACAGGAGAAGTGTCGAACAAAGGAGTTGAGATGTGCAGTCGGTCTGGATTTTGGTATTTTAACCAGGATGGGGTTACTGGAAGAACACATGCATTCTTAATTTGTTGGTGAAGATCATTGGATTGAGGGAACAGATGAAGTGGGATGAAGTGGGAAGTGGGATTGAGGGACCAGGACCGTTTTATCCAATGAGCAAAAGGGTCAGTTGCCCAGAGCCCACTGCCATCAGGGCAGGCCCGTCGCTAGGGGGGGGGGCATTTGGGTGCAATGCTCCCCCCCATGGCGCATCTGGTGCCCCCCCCCCACTTGTATGCCACCCATTTATGCCCTGTTGTACTCTGTGAACAACTTAGTGTTTAAGGACGAGCGCCCACTGTGAACTTGCTGTTTAAGAGTTCACCTGTGTGAACTAAAACCCTTATAGATATCGTGGATCATTTAGTTTTAAGGAATAGCCAATCAGCATATTCGATATGGAGACCCCATTGAGTAGGTTAGCTGATTGGTTGTAAGTTAGGTATAAATGTAATATTGTCACAATATGATAATATGATGAAGGAAAAGACATAAATTTACATTATTAAAGATTAAGTGCACGTGCACCACGTGACCTTCACAACCCGTCAACCCTCCATCTTACAAAAGTAATTTTATAATAAAAATTAAAAATATGTGTGTTTGCAATCGTGTTTACATTTGAAATTATGCAGATAAAACCTGTTTTTGATGGATGGATCATTTAATAAATAAAACCGTCAACCGTCAAATGTCGCGAGTCGCGAGATTAGTGACGAGAGTCGCGAGATTAGTAACGCGAGTCACGAGGGACGAATCACAGAGCGCGAGCTTACAGCAGGAGAAAAAGACGTGGATGATGGATATACGAAAATGGCTCAGAAAAGGAAAAAATGCAACCGCCGAAAATGAAGAAGATGATGAAAGACATGTTGTGGGAGGAGTTGGAGGAGGAGGTGGAGGAGGGGGAGGGGGAGGAGGAGGAGGAGGAGGAGGAGGAGGAGACGATCATGTCGATGAAATACCGACAGAAGCTGGCCAACCTGGCCAAGCCAGCAACGTCAGCCCTGCGGCTGGAGCCCCAGAGCAGACAGCCGAGTTTCCATGCTCGGCGGTGGCCTCGGGGTCGGGTGTGACTGTCAAGCCGCTTCCCGGTGATCTTGGAAGTGAGAGACCGAATTGAGTTGTTCTACAGCGGTACCCTGGCCATCTGTTGCAGAACAAGAGCCGCTCATTTGTGTCCTCGTGGTACCAGACTAATGAATGGCTGGAATACAGTGTGCAGACAGATGCAGCATTCCGCTATCCATGTAGGAAGTTTAACACCGCACGTGGCCCAGTGGACTCTACTTTCACAGTGCGAGGCTACCGGAATTGGAAACGTATCGTTGAGAAAGGCAGGGGTTTCACAAACACGCAACTTCAAAGGAACATTTAACTTGTGTTTTGAGGTGGAAGGAGAATGAGAGGCACATCGATTGTGGTAAGGAGATTTCCACACTCCTCAATGCTGACCAGCTAAATAGAAACCGGTACCATGTGTCTGCTTTTATAGATGTTGTGGGATTTCTCGCCGAAAATCAGATACCTTTTAGAGGGAGCCTTGATAATTTTGAGGATATGTCAGATGTGCACAGTGGGCTCTTCCTCTCGCTTTTAAACTGCACACTCAAAAAAATACACCGAGCTAGCCGAAATAATAAAGCATATCCCACGAAACGCAAGCTATACTAGTCCAGAAATGCAGAATGAACTGATCTGCACATGGAGTAATGTTGTGACGGATGCCATCATGGAAGAAGTAGGCACATCGTGTTTTACCATCAAGGTGGATGGGACGAGGGACCCCACTGAATGTGAGAACATATCAATCATCATTCGCTTTGTATCGGCATCAAATGAAGCATAGACAAATGAGCGTCTACTCACAATAGCTCCAGCCGACGCTGGAGATGCAAAAACATTGACAGACCTAATAATTGCAGAGCTTACAAAAACAGGACTTGACGCGTCAAAAATATTAAGTCAGGTGTACGACGGGGCTTCGGTAATGGCTGGGAAGCACGGTGGGGTGCAAAAGTTGTTGCAAGAGATATTGGAAAGAGAAATCCCCTATGTGCACTGCTTAAATCACCAACTCCATCTGGTAGTTATCTACATACTGGCAGCAGAGAAAGCTGTCACTGATTTCCTCGAGGTTTGTTGTTGCCTGTACAAATTCTTCAGAAAGCCCACTGTTGCTGCACAGTATAAAGGTGAGCGGTTAAAACGACTTCTTGATCAAAGGTGGACGGGACATTTAGCCACCGTGTCTGTGATCATAGGATCTTTTAAGGATATCACATCCTTACTGTCGGAGATTGATGCAGAGCGCGCCTACGGTGCAGAGATGAGGATGGAGGCTATTGGGCTTTTGCGGGAAGTCTCTGGGCCTGCCTTCATGTTCATTGCTATCTTTGTACAAAAACTGCTGATGTTGTTAGATGGCCCTAACAGACTCTTGCAGGCAGAGGACATGGACTTGCTAATGGGGTTGTAACTGGTGGCGAGTGCTTCAGAGTGCGTGAAGAAACTCCGCTCTGAGGATGAGTTCACTGATCTGTGGAACAAGGCCAACGATGCTCACACTTCTACACCTGCACCACCAAAACGGACATGCACAATCCATAAGAACTTGGAACAGTTTGTAGTTTTGGAGACGACAGGACAAAACAACGACAATGACAAGACGGAACTGCAGAGGGTTTTTTACAGCGCAATTGACACTGTGCTTGGAGAGATCGCTCAGCGCTTCAGTTTAGCACAACACACAACTCGCCCGTTCACTCGCTGCCTTGAATCCTGAAAATGGCACGTTTTTGGATCCCCACTTGCTCCAGCACATCATGACATTAACAAAGTCAACCATCAGTGAAACAGAGTGTGGTTGCAAAGCAGTTTATTCGCTCACAGACAGAAAAGCAGCCAAACGAGAGATTGACAACACAAAAACTCCTCTCAACATACCACAAAATGCTGGAAGCCATGCCAAGTGTAGTGACTGCTATGAGACTTGGACTAACACTTGGTGCGTCCACTGCCATGTGTGAAAACTCATTCTCAACATCGAGGAATGTCTTCACTGACCATCGACGGTCCATGCGCCATGCACGCAAGGCACAACTGGTACAGCTGGCCTTCAAGAGAGAGACCTCACACGTAAATGCCTGAATGAATGGAAAGAGAAGGTCCTCAGAAGATTCCACACCGAGACACGTCGTCTGCAGCTCTTCTGACAGTGAGTGCAGCGGTATAAAAACTATACGAGGAGTTCAGATTGTGTGTGTGTGACTGCTGGTGATGCATGTGTGGTTGTGGTTGCAGTGTGGTTGTGGTCAGCACCCGCCATGGTCGGCTGCTTTGTACTTCTGATGTTTAAGTTAAATGTTGTGTTTGGTGCTTTGCATATCCCATATCTAGTGCTTTGTGCATAACCTTACCCCTGTGTAATTGACTGCTTTAAATGCGGACCTTGTGGTATCTTCAGGCTGGTCGTATTTGCTGTTGATAGTTTAACGTGATGATCGCAGGTCATAGCCGATTGTATCTTATTTCAAAGTGCACTGATTCTGGTGCCAAACTCCCTCATTTAGTTATTGTATCTCTGGTATATTAATTTTCTAATGCCAATTCTTCACTACACCTTGTATAAGTGCACCTGAATTGATGCCAATTGTTTAATCATTGAAAATTTGCATTGTGAATGTGCCAGTTTGTTGCGGCTCTCCTGCATTCGAATAATTTTATGCCAAAAACATCGGAACATATTAAATCTAGCTGAGATCAATTTGGTTAGTATGCGACAGCAACCTCAGTATAGATGTCAATGCTGCATGAATACAATAGTATACTGGGTTATCAAAAATATTAAATATAATAATTGTGCCTCCCCCCATCCAGTTCATATGCCCCCCTTAATACTGAGCCTTGGCTGCGGGCCTGCATCAGGGGTCTACCGTGTGAGAGAGCGCTACTTGGTCAGGGGTGTGAGTAGAAGTATCGAACACATGTATCTTTTGTTGGATGTCAGTGGCTGAAGGAGGGAGCACTCCTTCTCAAAATTAAAGCACATGCAGTCAGTGACGTTGTACAATGCAACAACAGCACCTTTATGCTTTGACGTCAATGTCAGTTGAGAATGCCATTTTGAAGCTGATCAACATTGATGAGTTAGCAAGACTAAAAGCCCCAAACAAGTTGAGTACGTATATTGATACATAATAATATATGAATTTATAATCATAATAAAAATATATTTTTTATTTCTCTCGTTTTTTTTTTTTGGTCCTGATAAAATATGAAGTATATAATAATAATAAACTATTCCAAAAATCCCTTTTTTATTTCTTTAATATATTTTTTGTCATGGAGCGGTTATCCCTGTGCCCCCCCCACCAATCCCCATTCTTGGCACTATGATGTGCAGCACGATGCTTCTTACCACTGGGCATCAAATCTCTCTGCCTTGAGATTGTAAGTACTATGTTCCCAAAATCTATCTCCATCTATGCACGTTCATTTTCTGAGGATTCAGCACGTGTGAGCAAGTGCGACTGTCAATAACCCATAAACTAGAGCGAAGTTGATGGCGTGTCATCGTAATTGATAATGCACATTGCAGTAATTAAACCTCCCCTTATTGGATAGGCGGAGGCCTATACCTGTTGGGTTTGTTTCTATAACTGGTGCCACCAGTTTTTAACGGTACCTCAGAGTTTCTTCGATCCCGAGGAATAATAAACCACCATTTAGGTTTTTATTCCCTTCACATTCTGAAAAAAAGGGAGATATTGTAATCGGCTCTGTCCGTTCATCATGCTGTCCTCCTAAACATTTGTGCAGAAATTCATCAAACTAGGTAGGTATGATCACCACATGGCAAGAAGGTGCAAGAGCAGTTTTGGCCCCACCCCTTGGAGCAAGCAGGGTCAAATACCAAAAAAATGCAATTACGGGCATACTTTGAATTGAAACTTTGTGTACGCAATCAACATTGGGAGACGCATGAAATATGTAATGATATATAATATATATGTGTGTTTTTTGATTTGATACCTGGGTTCATGCCCCAGTGGCTGGGGACTTGGGGTCACAACTGGGAATTATTAAAAAGCTCAATTTGATATTGGGTAAATCCTGGTGGAACTTTATGCCATCTTTCAACGTTGTTTTTGGTGGGAAGTGTGGGGATTTGCGATGGTGTGCCATTGACTTTGCTTTAGTTTTATGGGGGGTTTGTTTTTTTCTGTCAACGTCTGAGCTGTATCTCGGAGCCGGCTGGAACTTTCCAAATGAAAATTTTCATCAATAATGGGAATAAAAAGTAAGCGGGTTGACCTGTTTTTTGACCTTGACCTAATTTTTAACGTCATCACCCAATTATAGACTATTTTAATTTTTCACCATAACTCGACAAAGGTTTATCTGATAGGAACAAAATTGACCTCTTTTGATAGCTTTGAATAAGGCATATTTCTGCTTGCTTTGCATCATATCCCTCTGAGTTAAAGGTCAAGTTCAAATGGCAGTCAAAAAATTATTTATTTATTTTTGGCCATTGCTCAATTTTGCCAATGTCGAATCTTGGACTGCTTTGCCTTCCAAGATGTTCTTGTATCATGATTGGTGATTGTGTACCTGCACTGAAGTTGTGCACCTGATGTTTGTTTCATGTCTTTGGCCTCCTTTTTTGGGATTTTGACCTAATTAACAAAAAAAAAGCCTTTTTGATCATAACTTCAATAATTTTCCTCCGATTTTCATGACTCTGAGTCTTATGGATAGATTGTAGATGGGGACACGTTTTCTTAATTTACACTTTATCCCTAAAAAAAAGGCCTAAATGTTGAAAGTCAAGGTCATATAGTGGTCTGAAAGTAATATGGCACTTATTGGATCAGGGCACCGGCGGCAGAGGGCTCATTCTTAGTGATCACTTTGTGGTCGCAGATATCTAGTTTGTTGTTTGTCATCTCCCCAACCGCATTGTCATGTAAAGATGTAATGGAATTTTGAATAATATTTGCTGTCCTATGTCTATGAAGGTATGGTTGCATTTTCTTTCTTTTTCTTGGTTAAGGGATTACCTTATTTTCAAGCAAATAAGCCATCCCCCTGGTATACCCTGCACCTTAGGAAAAAGTGCTCTGGGAAAATTTCAGGCATGTATGACCCACATATGGGTATACCCCACAAGCCATCTTTCCTTTCCACATGACCGGGAGATATGTGATCTCCATATTTCCAGCAGCCAACGTGGCTTCATTGTCAAGGACCAGCAAACTGCTCTTTTCAAATGCAATTGCGGTAAATAACCAATTGACATTAAAATGAATATCTTGAGAAATGGTTGGTGCAATAATTAATGTTAACTGTACCAAAGGGTCCGGAGATTTATTTATTGGCTGCTCTTAGAGCACCCTTATTCTGGACATTTCCATCTGTCTGTCTGGCCGCGAAGCTTTGGTCAAGCCTAGGGGCTAAACCACTCAACCGATTCCAATGAAATTTGGTAGGTAGGACCAATATTTCTGGGAATCATGTGCTTTTGAATATGGGACCCTGGGCCCTAGCAACGGCCCTTTAAAGTGGTAAAAAAATCGAAAAAAATAAATAAATAAATAACTCGAAAAATCGAAGCTTAGAGTTCTGTGCGCAATCTATCTAGCTCCCTTCATGCCATTTTGCAGCCCTAACAAAAAATATTTGTAGGAGATAGGTCCTGGGCGAGTACATGTCGATCATTTCAGAAACGGTTAATTGTGAATACCTTTAAGAGAAAGAGTTTGATTTTGATGAAATTTGAGTGAAATGTGTACAATGTGGCTCGCATGTACACAAAAATGAACGGTTGCTATGCACACATCCGTTGCTTAGCAACAGCTAAAATACTTTATCGTACATCGTACACTTATTGTGGACTGTACAAAAAAAATCAATACCTCTGAGGGACCTGTTTTTTTGTGCCCAAGGAGAATGTCTTACAGCATCATATAAAAAAATAAAATCTTTAGCGAATAGATAAATGGAATTACCAGGGCTACCATTTGTTAGAGTCTCTTTGGAAACATGCCTGAAATTTCACAAGGCGGGTTTCTGGGCGCAAACTAAGAGGGCTGTGATAATCATATTTATTGTGCTAAATTGATTGATAGCATGTACATGAATATCGGCTAGCCGCGTCAGCCAGCTTTCCATCTCGAGCGAGCAGCTATGTCGCCTACCAGCTTGTTTATTTATTTCTTCAATATATGCGTTATAGCAATATAATTTTTCATATCGATAAACCGGTATTGAAATTCTGAATATACCGGTACACCGAAAAAAAATCGATATGGAAAAAACAAAACAAAACCGGTATATCACCAACAAATTGAAGAAAGTTGTTTACAATGTTTAAATACCGTACATGATTTAAAAACCTTTGATGCACTCGGTGTCTCAGCTAAACATTTAACAGGAACAGTGAAACGTATGACGTCAAGACGTAACAGGAAGAAAGTACAGTGGGTTTTAACTTTTAACCCTCAGCTTCCAAGCACCCGTACAAACAATCATGTTTTTCTTTGCCCTCGTGGCTGGTATTAAAGCAATTGTGAATTGGTTATTATTTTATATTAATTGGGTGTGCTTTATGTGATGTATCAGTAGTTTATGATAATGCATGCATACATGGGTGCACCAGCGCATGGTTAAGGGAGTCACGTGACCCGCCCATGTTCCAATGCGGTGCTGTGTTGTGCCCGTGTTCGAATTAAACCTGTTGTTCCCACTTCAGAGTCTTCGTCCCTGTTCATTGAGTATATTACACTTTATAAACCCTGTGCCGAGTCAGTAATCTGCGATGGCGATACCGGAATGGAAGCAATACCAGTATATGATCATACCGGTATGGCGATAGCAATGGATTCTGACCTGTGCCGATTACCAACACTGATCTCGCTTTAAAACAAATCATTTTTAGTACTAGTCCAGCAGCGCAGTCTGATATTTCAGATCAATTGTTCAAATTTGCATAAAAGCACCAAAATTGGTACACATGTAGAATAATGTATTCCGAACAATTCAAGATATAGAGCCACGCGAGATTGTGCCTTGGTCAGCTTCAGCGACCATTTTCCAAAATGGCCACCATTCTACTTTAGCGAAATTGGCTATATGCTCTTATTTTCTTATTGTCTTAGTGGTAGATATAAGGAAAGTGTAAAGTTCAGTAAATTGACCATGAAAAGGTGTATTCAAATATTATGAGCAGGTATTTCCAGTAAAAAAGGCATTATTTGATTTGTAAATTGCTGCTCTCTTGAAACTTTTTGCTGAAAAGTACCCATTATTGCCTGGAGAACAAGAGTCAAATGATATTCATCACATTCAATGGGTTTGGAATCAACAAAATTGCATTATAGATTACATGCTTTACTCTATTTTGAAAAGGGAACTGATAATCGTGGTAATGACAAACTCAGAAAATGTAGTCAAATTATTGCACACTTCACATTGAAGCGGCTACGGTTTACTGTCTACTACCATTCTACCAGGACACATGGAACATGCATACATCAGTCTAGTACAATATGAGTTTCTGAGCTCAAGTGTACTGGCTCTGGATCAAGAAGTCAACACTTTTACAAGCAATGTGACTTTGCATTTGCACATTCTAAGCTTGGCCGATATCTCAGTCTTTGTCTACTGCGTCTGTCTACTGACATTCTCCTTCACAAGCACACAGTCCAGTGCATTGCAGATTAGCCTTCTTGCATTTGCAGCGGTTTCTACAGCCTTTTTTGCAGCCGCACGACACCAGCTCGAAGCAGCTTTTTGAAGCCTCAGGGAGTGTGGTCCAGAGCGGTTCGTAGTACCCATCCTCTGTTTGCCGCCAGCCCCAGCTTGTTGGTGATGGAAGCATGGGTTGAGGGACCAAGACCTGCCTCCAGACATAGCCACCCTGGAAGACTGATCTCTTCACATGCTGTTCCAAAGCATCATAGGTAGTTGGGATGCGCTGGACGGAGTTCCTCTTGGCAAAGAGTTTCTTTCTGGCCTCGTTGACGTCCGTATATAGACTGGTGCGGTCATCGAGGAGCACCACAAACCTTTCAATGCAGTGCATTGTGTCATCCTGGATGTTGACTGGCATGGTGGTCAGGGTCACAAGAGAATCTGTCAGTTCTGGAAACGAGTTCCATGTGGCCCAGGCAGATTTCTTCCCATGCCTCACGAATGCTGATACCGTGTCACATCCGGTCATGGTGTGGAAGACAGAGAGGGCACGTGCCTTCTGTGGACCGAGGGAGGCAGCTATTTCATGGGCGGGGATGTTGCGGTAGTTCTTGCCCCTCCCAAAGGCAATCCAGAGTTCATCCACGCATGATAGTGCCTGGGCTACCATCACCGCCAAGACGACGACGTCGGTGTCTACGGTTCGAACTTGAATCTGACAGTGGTCATGTTCTGCAGCATGGGCCACATATTGCATGATGCGAGTGCCCGCCTCTTCTTGAGCGCATGCAGCCAGAGAGCTTTCATCTTCCTGCCTTGGAAAGCAGATGACTGCTTCACCATCAGTGACTACCAGCTCCTTTGCCTCGTCATGGAAGGACTGCACCAGCACATCAGACAGGAAGGTGAAGAGCTCCACCTTGTTTGCGTCGACACGTAGGAAACTGCCAGTTTTCTGGTATGGCTGCGGTGCTCACCACGCGCCGTCACACCCCTTTTCCTCGTTTCTCCCTTGTCGCCGTCTTAAAGGAGCCATCTTTTTAGCTATCCCAAGCGAGGTCGAGACGTGAAGCACGATGCTGCTGCCCCTCGACGTATGGGATGAAGACTTGGTGGGCATATTCTTCAAATGTCTTGGCAGTGCCAGGCTTCAACATCTGCATGATGACTGCGCCGTCAAGGACAACAGAAGTGACAGCAGGTGCATCAGACTGAGCTTCAGCAACGCCTTCAAGGCACACCAGCAAGTCACTTTTGCTACCCAGGTGTAGCTTACCTGCATCAGATAACGCGGGAGGGCATGCTTGATTTTCATGACGGAATAACTCGTCCAGGTTCCCATCGCGGTTCTGGCAGCCTATGTAGAGCCTTGCAAATAGGGCCATATCATTCTTCACAGATGCTTCCTTTCTTTTGGGTGCTTTTGGTCTTCTGTCTGTTCCGAAGAGGGGGAGTTTGTTCCTCTTTATAGGTTCGTCAATAGTCTTGGTTCTGTCGATGAGGCATTCCTTTGAGTATGCCTGAAACTGTTATTGTCCAATCTGCTTGGCAGTGCGAACTGTTTCAATCACTGCAGGATTGGCAATCTCCTTGGTGTCTAGGTCCAGCAAATCTGGACTATCCTCCACGAAGGGATTCCCCAGCTCTTCAATGACAGCCACAAGTGATTGTACATCTTTGGCAAATGCTTCCTGTGCACGCAGTGTTTCTTCATGGTGACGTGTCTCCTCATTGGCATTTGGATTGGCACCACCGCAACAAAATACTTCTGAACCTGTCACTGATGCTGTGTGTGAAAATGGATTTTCCCATAAAAATGACCATTTTTCCCCAATACAATGGTTGGAAATGTATTAAATCAACACAAATGACTTTTGTATTGTTTTCTTTTGTAAATGCTCATCACATGGAGTATTTATCACCTCTGAGAAACCTACAAAGAGAATAACAATAACAGATATCCCATGTTGTTAAAGTAGAATGGTGGCCATTTTGGAAAATGGCCGTCAAAGCTGACCGAGGCAAAATCTCGAGTGGCTCCACATCCAGAATTGTTCAGAATACATTAGTCAACATATGTACCAATTTTGGTGCTTTTATGAAAAGTCGAACAATTGGTTTTCTATGCTGCAGTACTATAAAAGTTGAAGTTGGAAGTAAAATAACCGTTCTCATCATGGGGAGTTGGGGGGGGGGGGGAAGCCCCGTGTGGGAATACATTGAAAAATTAACGTGTCAATGATGTGTTCGTCATATATGAATATGTAATTGACCATTGGACCATTGCGTATTTTTGGAACCTGCGTAAAAATTTATAAATTATTTCATTAAATAAAAAAAAAATCTGTGTACCGGTATTACCCCACCGGTATATCGAAATCGAAAACAAATTGATATCGGCAGAGCGTAATGTACCAATATGTTAACCAGCATGGTTTCCAGTACCGATGTGACCAGGCACCATGCTCCTCCATTATAAATGTATATATACTCTGCAGGCTGTTGAATTTTATATCATTTAATGAAGACATCCATACCAGAACAAGTCTCTACTGAACAATGTCAGGGGGAGTATTCAGTTCGCAAGTTTCTTTTGGAGTGCTCGCCAAATGCTTAACCACCCGAGAAAGCACACCGTTCGAAACGTTGATGAGCAACGGCTGGCTTGACAAGCACTAGCTAGCTGCTTGGTAACTGAACACAACCCTGCTGTCAGTTCAAGTAAGAGCAAACGTAAAAGTTTCAGAGCCAAATTCAAACTGAAAGTTGATGAAAAAGTTGGCTGATTTCTGGATAAGAAGAGGATGGGAGTGATGACGATATGGATTGTGCAGACCCACACTTGCCAACTCCGAGCAGCGTCAGCTGTTTCACAGTGACACAGAAGTCAAGGACTTTGTGGGCCTTACGGAAGATTATTTATCGATACCTTAATTAGCTTTGGAATGATATATATATATATATATATATATATATATATATATATATATATATATATATATATATATATATATATATATATATATATATATAACACCATAAAGGTCCTTAGTTCAGTTATGCCGATAAGTCCGTGTTCAGTTAGATTTCCCCACCGTTGTTTAATGGGGATTTATTCGTGCCGACAGGGCTGTGATCTCTGAGTTAGCCTTTATTCTTTTGCTATGGTTATTTTGGACCAACCATGATCACCTTACCACCAACCACCTTTTTACAAGCACCCAACCACACCACCCTCGCGAACACCACCCAATGCCAATCATGCCACCATTACAACAACCACACCCCCAATCACCTTCTCCACACCCACGCTACAACCCTCTCCGCATCCTAACCGTCTCTGCCATGGAGAAAGGAGAAGACGTTCTGATAACGCACGGATTTTTCCTCTTACTTTCCCACGCTTCGGGACGGGGGAGAGGTGAGTGGAGTGAGAAGCGAGAAGCGTTAGGATGATTGCTTCGAAAAACCCCGACCCACGAGGGAAAGCTCCCCCCCCCTTCTAGAAGTTTCCCGCAGGAGCTGGAAGGAGGGTGGGGTGAAAGGGGAGGGGCAGAGCATGGGGAATAAAAAGGCACGAGGGACGCAGCATAGAGAGTTGCTGTTGTTGCTGTTGTGCTGCTGCTGCTGCTTGTGTGGAGGAGAATCGCGAGGGGGAGCTGCTGCTGCTGCTGGAGCTGTGTGGAGGTCTGGGCTCATGTCGGAGTCTGGAGCTTGGACCAATTAGTCGGTGGAGGTCTGGGCTCGTGTCGGAGTCGGGAGCTTGGACCAATCAGTCGGTGGAGGTCCGGGCGTCGCGAAGGAGACGTGGGCTGGAGGCGCAGCCCTGCTGTCGCGCGAACCTGCACGTTCGTGTGGGGAGAGCCGGAGAGAGCTCTCCTGCCACGCGGAAGGCCCGAGCTCAACCGCGGCTACGCTAGCTGCCGTGGGGACGGGACGTCGCGACTCGCCCCATCAAGGCACCACGAGGGTGCAGGTAACTTGCAACGGTCACCAAAGCCCCACGTTATAAAGGCCGACGGGCCCAGTCTGACTCCCTTGTCTATGAGGGGGTCTTTCTTGCTTTTCTTTTGAGTGAATGTTGTGGCGCCGAGTCCCATAAGTAAAACCTGCTTAAGTGATTGTAAATAATAACCATAGACGGTTGTAGTGTTTTTACCTTGCTCGTGTCTTCTCCCTTTTCTTCCTTCCCCCCTCCTCCCCATCAATTGCATTACTGTGTACATGTGTAAATAATAAATGTCCTTGTGTGAATGTTAACCCATTCGTCGTGTCCTTTTTCCCAAAATTGAACCGCCGTATTGCATTTCGGAATGGTAGTTGGTTTTTTGAATACCGATAAAAGAATCGGGTCCGGCGAAGTCTAGCGATAATACCCCGCTCGGTTATCCCAGAACGGAACAAACCGCTTAAGCGGTTCGTGTCCAAGCAGGCCTTCGCCGAGGTATGGTCTCTCGGTAGGTTACCCGCGCGAATACTTCAGTATATCGATATTCGACGATTGAACCTGTCGCGCGTGGGTAGAATACGGAACAGGCCGTGGTGGGGTTAAGAACCCACCTGTGACTGGTTTCTGGCGTTGTTCCAGGAATAGGCGACTGAATTGCTCGTCCGGTGGGCGTGCGGCTGCCATTGGCTAAAGCGGTCGTTCGCACGCTGGGCGGGTGGCGAATTCGTAACACTGGTGTTCAGGAGTGTGGGATTCAAATGCATCCCGCCTATGACCAAATTAACGGGAATCGGATCAGGGGTGTGTAGAGCGACCCTCGATTCCCATTAAATTGCGGGCTTTTAAATTGTTCCGAGAAGCAAGATGGTGGTTCAAGGCGAACGGGAGCAGGGGGTAAAGAATTTATAGATACAGTAGTAGAATCCATGGCCCAGGACGAAATAACCATGCAGGACATGCCCATTGAGATGCAGGTTGATATTTCCCCCACAAACAGACCCAGAGTCCAAAATGGGCGCAGCGGCGGCGGCTGCGGTTTATGACACTCCCCCCCCCTCCTCCGTCAAAATCCCTCCCCAGTCCCTGGCGGATCCACTCCTGATGGCGAAGCAACTGCCACAGACCCACCTGACATGGGCCAGCTATTCGTGGTTTTGCTGGCAGAAATGCAACAAATGAAAAACGAAATGAAAACAAATGTGCAACAAATGGGAAACGATATGAAAATGCGTGCAAGATGAACGGCAAATTGGAGAGTAAAATGGATGCAAATATGCAAACGCTGCGAGAGAAAATGCAGCGCGTGGGGCGATGCCTGCAGGCGGGCAAAATGGTGGCGCCACGTGCTGGAGCGAACGAGCTGAGGGGGAGTGTGGACTGTCGGCCCCGTGGTGGAGGACAAACTAATGTGGGAGACGTTTAAGACGAGACTCGTGCAGGCGACAGAGAAAGTGACGGTGACACAGAGGGAAAAATTAAATGGGGTGACTGAGACGTGTATAAGACACGTAAAGACGAAGGAAATAGAATTAACAGAGACAAAGAAGGAAATAGAAGTATTGACAGAGACTCGGGAGGTGGAAACGGTAGAGGAGAGACTACACGATAAAGACTTGGTGAAAAACGAGCACACACACAGAGTTAGTGGAGGACGATGAGGGGGAGCTCGGGGAATGTGTCGTGACCCGGTTCAAGCAGCCGGATAGCCTCCTACAGGAATGGAGGGAGACGTTATGCTCCCTTGAAGCGGATCTCGACCAGGTGTGTCCGGTCGAGCTTTGCGAGGTAGAGGGAGCGAGTGCTGTTGACGGGTGCACGTGGAGCTTGGGGGGTTTGGAGACCCCGGAAGCGCTTGAGGTAGCGCAAATCCCCAGCGTGATTTTCCCGGTATATGTGTTCACGAGTGTGGCGAAATGTGTGCTGAAAAGCGCGCATAGCGTGGGTGAAAGGTTTGGTGTGAAAGGGACCGCGTGTGTGAGTAAAGTTGCATGCGTGGTTGCGAGCGAGCCAAAGTGGGTGCCTCCCAGCACACCGTGTGTAGATGAAACACCGTGTGTGTATGAAGCACAGTGTGTGGAAGAGACCGTGTGCGAGTGAAATGGCGTGCGTAAGTGAAAAGGTGTGTGTGAGTGAAAGGCCGTGTGTCAGTGGAAGACTATGTGCGAGGGAAAAGGCATGCGTGAGTGAACGGCCGTGTGTGAGAGGACCGTGTGTGTGAGGTCGCTGTATGTGAGGGAGATGGCGGTCGGCATGTGGGAACATGCAACCGCATGTCCCGGTGTGAGCACCATCTTGAGGTGTGTGAGCATCATGGCACGTGGGAGTTTGTGCGCGAGAGTGCGACGACGACAGAGCCTGACAATGGACAAAGGCCGAGTAGCAGCTGTAGCTGTTTTGGGAACCGCGCCGGGTTTGCACGGCAGCACGCGCGGGGTCCGTGCTGTGCTACGCACGAGGCCGCCACGTGCGCGCCTGCGGGAGTGAAGCCCGGTCCGTAAACGCACGCGGTGGATTAGCAGATCCCGCGGAAGGACAGAAGGTAGGCTGGATGTGGATTTGGACCGGACGGGTTCTCCTCGCGAGCGTGTGTAAAGCTCCGACGAGCAGAGCACATGTGTTCGCGTGGGGAACCCCTCGAAACGCGAGGCTTGTTTTGAATGCGCAGGGTGACGTCGTGGCTGCATGGTCGGAATCCGGCAGGAGGGGAAATCCCTGCCGGATGGTACCGTCCGAGAAGGGACGAGGTGTGCGAAGTGCGAGCAGCTGCCATGATGTCACGGGGAAAGTGCGCAGGTTGCGAGTTGCCGCGCTGGTGCGTGCATATTAAAAAAAAAATAAAGCCTCGCTTCGGCTGGACAGGATTCCCTGGGCATGGGTGGAAGACCCCTTGGCCAGGGCACAGGACACAACTAGTTAGGGGGAAGGGTTAGCTTAGCTACACCGGCTCCGTGGGGCAGAGATAAGTCCTCATGGGGCCCGTGGAATGGAATAGTTTGAGGGATTTTAGTTCAGATTTAGGATGGGAAATGATTTTGAGGATGGTGACAGACTTTGGATGTGTAGAGGGGACGTAGCTTAGCAATGTAGTGTTAAATGGAACGTGCTATATTGTAAGGAACGACGAGGGAGCACGAGGTAGTTAGGGGTGCAGTCAGAGGAATGGCAATGATCAGCGATGGAGTGAGATGGAATGGAAAATGTACTTGATGAGTGAGTGAGGCCAGCGAGCCTGTGTGTATGGAGTGAATGTGGTATGTATGGTGCGATGAGTGATTGGGGGGAGGAGTGACTACCACCCAAGGGACCCCAGGGTCAGTGTAATGTGAGTTAGGGGGTTAGTCAAATTGACAAAATGGAGGTCGTTTTACTGTTGGTGGGAACGTAGGCTCGAAACCTGTTTGGAGGGGTGCAGGAGCCCTGTTGACGGGCTGGGAGCGTGGCTGCGAACGGCGAGTATCGCTTAGTGGGTACCCCGGGCACTGGGCTATTCGGCCGCGGGAGGCCAAGGGTCCAGTGGGGCCCGGGATAGTGTAGTGGGCCCGCATGATGTGGGGCCCGGGGCGCCATTGGCCACGTGGGCAGTGCATTGGGCACGGGCACCCAGGGAAGGGGCCCGGGGTGCCAGCCTGCCACGTGAGTCTTTCAGGGGAGTCGCCAGGGAGGGCACTCCCCAGTGTTTAAGGAGCTGGTAGGCTCGGAGACAGTTGTAGTGCCCGGGGGTGCCATCGTTGGAGAATCGGCAGAGGGTAGTTCCTGCCAAGGGAGCCATACGTCCCAGCCATGAGACTGTGCGCGGGCACGAGGGAAAACTTGAGGGTGAGGCCCGAAATTTGTGAGGGCACCAACACAGGCGACGGGAATCTGGGTTGATAGAACCAATAGATTAAGCGAGAGGCGCTTTTGGAAAGCCCCGGGGTAGTTAACAGTTAAATGCTTAGGGTAGATAGGAAGTGTACCCTTCCGCACCATCCATCCCTTCGCTCTCGTTGTGGGCCGCTGGACCCACCTTGGGTTGAGATCGCTGAGATCTGAGGAGGCCGTTCTGAGGTTTCATTGGGCCTCAACACAGGACACTAGCTTTCCCTTATTCCCCTCCAGGAAAGGAACGTAGGGGTTGGGAGTAGGCTAGGTGACATGGTAGGTTAGCCAGACAGAGACATAAAAGGGGGTTAGGGAGATGGATTTATAGAGGAACAATAAATAAATTAAATAAAACAAAAAAATAAGTTGGGGCTAAATTTGGATGTTTGCAAACTAAGGGAGTGGGTATGAACAGACAGGCAAAGGCGATAGGTTGGGAGGGAGACAGTAGGGTAGGTCCGAGCCCACCTTCCGAGTGGCCAGCACCACCGCACTCCCTCCACACACTTGCAGGACAAGACAAGAGGTCGGCCAGCTTCATCTGCCGGCTGTTTTGCTACAAGGCCTGTGCCGGTCAATTCATCTGCCGGCTGTTTTACTACAAGGCCTGTGCCGGTCAGTTCATCTGCCAGCTGTTTTGCTACAAGGCCTGTGCCGGCTAGTTAATCTGCCAACTGTTTTGCTGCAAGGCCTGTGCCGGTCAGTTCATCTGCCGGCTGTTTTGCAACAACGGCCTTGTTTTGCCATGCCTTGTCTGCCTGCCTTTGCCTTGACCCCATGCCTTGTCTGCCTGCCTTTGCCTTGACCCCATGCCTGCTAGCCCTTCTTTGCATTTTGCCCCGTTTCTGTCCATTACCATGTGCACCAGGATCATCGCGCGTGCTGCAGGGACTGCCCTGTAGGCAGCCGCATCACGGGACTGCATTGGTAGCCCATGCACCGTGTTTGTTGCATTTGCCCCATCCATCCATCACCATGTGCGCCAGCATCATCGAGCGTTCTGCAGGGACTGCACTGTAGGCTGCCGCACACGGCGACTGCATTTGTGCAGCCCGTGCACCGTTTTGTGTTCACTGCGCTCATTTCAAGGGGGAGCCCTAAGACTGCATTGGGCAGCCGACCACAATCCCTGTTCAAACCTGCATTTGTTTCACGAGCCAGAGACTGCGTGTGAGTAGCCTGGCTCCCTGCTTTTTTTTCCCCCCACAGAGTCCATCAATCCTGGGCCACGGTTTAGTGTAAAATTTGTAAGTTAAGGTAAATTGTACATAAGTTGCTTCCCCCTGCATGTGTGTCATAGCGCCGGCAATTTATTTAAGTCGTCTGCGTGAGTGGGTTTGTTTAGTTAGTTCCTCAGCCCGTAGGTTATTTATTTTTGGGACACGAATACACTAAATGTCGCACTCAGGGATCCGAAGATAAAACGTACAAGGGGAAACTCACACATGATGGCACACAAAAATGCGACGACTCGGGACGAGTCTGTAAAAAGGGGAGGGGGTAGTGTTACGGCCGTGGAAATTCGCAGAACACCATAAAGGTCCTTAGTTCAGTTATGCCGATAAGTCCGTGTTCAGTTAGATTTCCCCACCGTTGTTTAATGGGGATTTATTCGTGCCGACAGGGCTGTGATCTCTGAGTTAGCCTTTATTCTTTGGTATGGTTATTTTGGACCAACCATGATCACCTCACAACCAACCACCTTTTTACAAGCATCCAACCACACCACCCTCGCGAACACCACCCAACGCCAATCACGCCACCATTACAACAACCACACCCCCAATCACCTTTTCCACACCCATGCTACAACCCTCTCCGCATCCTAACCGTCTCTGCCATTTAGAAAGAAGAAGGCGTTCTGATAACGCACGGATTTTTCCTCTTACTTTCCCACGCTTCGGGACGGGGGAGAGGTGAGTGGAGTGAGAAGAGAGAAGCGCTAGGATGATTGCTTCGAAAAACCCCGACCCACGAGGGAAACGCCCCCCCCCCTCTGCAAGTTTCCCGCAGGAGCTGGAAGGAGGGTGGGGCGAAAGGGGAGGGGCAGAGCGTGGGGAATAAAAAGGCGCGAGGGACGCAGCGTAGAGAGTTGCGGTTGTTGCTGTTGTGCTGCTGCTGCTGCTGCTGCTGCTGCTGCTTGTGCTGAGGAGAATCTCGAGGGGGAGCTGCTGCTGCTGCTGGAGCTGTGTGGAGGTCTGGGCTCGTGTCAGTCGGGAGCTTGGACCAGTCAGTCGGTGGAGGTCCGGTCGTCGCAAAGGAGACGTAGGCTGGAGGTGCAGGGCGCGAACCTGCGCGTTTGTGTGGGGAGAGCCGGAGAGAGCTCGCCTGCCACGCGGAAGGCCCGAGCTCAACCGTGGCTACGCGAGCTGACGTGCCGACGGGACGTCGCAACTCGCCCCATCAAGGCACCACGAGGGTGCAGGTAACCTGCAATGGTCTTGTGGGGCCCTTTCGGTCACCAAAGCCCCACGTTATAAAGGCCCATGGGCCCAGTCTGACTCCCTTGTCTATGAGGGGGTCTTTCTTGCTTTTCTTTTGAGTGAATGTTGTGGCGCCGAGTCCCGCAAGTAAAACCTGCTTAAGTGATTGTAAATAATAACCATAGACGGTTGTGGTGTTTTTACCTTGCACGTGTCTTCTCCCTTTTCTTCCTTCCCCCCTCCTCCCCATCAATTGCATTACTGTGTACGTGTGTAAATAATAAATGTCCTTGTGTGTATGTTAACCCGTTCGTCATGTCCTTTTCCCGCAAATTGAACCGCCTTATTGCATTTCGGAATGGTAGTTGTTTTTTTGAATTCCGATAAAAGAATCGGGTCCGGCGAGGTCTGGCGATAATGCCCCACTCGGTTACCCCAGAACGGAACGAACCGCTTTAGCGGTTCGTGTCCAAGCAGGCCTTCGCCGAGATACGGTCTCTCGGTAGGTTACCCGCAAGAATACTTAGGTATATCGATATTCGGCGATTGACTCTGTCGTGCGCGGGTATAATACGGACTCGGCCGTGGTGGGGTTAAGAACCCACCCGTGACTGGTTTCTGGCGTTGTTCCAGGAATTCGCGACTGAATTGCTCGTCCGGTGGGCGTGCGGTTGCCATTGGCTAAAGCGGTCATTCACACGCTGGGTGGGCGGCACATTCGTAAATATATATATATATATATATATATATATATATATATATATATATATATATATATAGTGTCGTCTGTAGGTAAAACATGTGAAAACTGTAATTGAAGCGATTCCCATTAAAAAAAATAGTACCACTCGACCGGTAGCGTATTTGGGCCCTGGCCTAACGTTGTAACCCAGTTTTGGTAGCTTTCTGACTGGTGGGTCTGGAGAGGAAGGTTTTTGAAGGAATTTACGCGATTTTCCCAAACATTTACTCAGTCCGCCATTTTGACCCACTTCCAGTCATGTGATCAGCATGATGACTTCCACAATATAATTAACATCCCTATTCTTGCCTCACCGAATGTTGCAACCCAACTTTGGTTGCATTCTGACTGGTGGTTCTGGAAAAGAAGATTTTTGAAGGAATTTGCATGATTTCCCCAAAAATTTATGGTCGGCCATGTTGACACAATTCCGGTCACCTGATCGGCATGACTTCTGCAATTTAACATCCCTACCATGGCCTAATATTGTCACCCAAATTTGGTAGCATTCTGACTGCTGGGTCTGGAGAAGAAGATTTTTGAGGAAATTTACTGAGTCGGCCATCTTTACCTACTTAAAGTCATGTGACCGGAGCAAGCTTTGCAATTCCTGTTACCAGTCAGGAGAGGAACGTTGCTGCCAAATTTCAGCCTGATCGGCCTTGCGGTTTGGCCGGAGAAGTTGGGAAAGACAAGACGAGGCAAGCAATATACGCAAATGTACAAGCACATGTACATATTCCCTCTTATCCCCTCCGTTAGGGGTTCTAAAACCCAGTGTCGCAACCCTAATTTGGGTTGCAAAGGCCTTCTGATGGGTCATGGATGACTATGTGCCACTTGATCTTTGAGCGATGTACCTTATTCACATGTTGGCCGGTTAACAACTTCTCACAAATCCTGTTTTTTGAGGGGGTTTTCACGTTGACTGTGATTGTGGTTGACCCATTGCTCGGCAGTTCTGGTTTGCCTCCCATGCACTGCCTCTCGGAATGAATCCTCTCTCCGCTCCGTTGGCATCCCGGTCATGTGGGGATACTGATGTTTGTGAGCCGAACACGATGTACTGCATGGCTGAGCGGGAATATCGTCCAGTCTTGTAAGGTGAGGCGGGCAGCTGTGGTGGCGTGGCGACAGCTGGGATGAGATGCAAGCACGCCAAGGTGTGTGTGTGTGTGTGTGTGTGTGTGTGTGTGTGTGTGTGTGTGTGTGTGTGTGTGTGTGTGTGTGTGCGTGCGTGCGTGCGTGCGTGCGTGCGTGCGTGCGTGCGTGCGTGCGTGCGCGTCCATGAGCAAGGTGCAAAAAGCTATGGAGAGCATGAAAGAGTGAGTTGGTAAATTATATATACATGTATATATATATATATATATTCCAGGACACCAGACATGCTCAACCAAAACAAACTTGTTTGGATTTTTAGACCATAATCTCATCTCTGGTATCTGGTACAAATCTGTGCAATTTTTCCATTCTGTGGATTATCTGGGCAGACACCATGCGATCTTTTATGTCTATGAGCTCTGTAGTTGTTCGTGTGCTCGTTCCGTGTATTTTTATTTTTACTTCCGCCAGCAAAGGTAGACAGACGGTGTTTTCACCTTTGTCTATCTACCTGTGAGCAAGATATCTCAAAAATGTTGTGGACAGATTCTGATGAAATTTGGTGGACAGGTTGGATGTGTGACAAGGACGGATTGATTCGATTTTGGTGAAGATCTACACCCGGATAATAGAATGTTAAAGCATTTATTCACCCTTGAGAAATTGGACCAAAAATGATACATGGCACGATATTTCAAAGTTAGGGACAGATTCGGACAAAACTTGGCGGACTGTACGGGTGTGTGACAAGGAAGAATTGATTCGATTTTGGTGAAGATCTGGATCCTGATCCGAGGCTTCTTTATGATTCTTCACCATTGAGAGATGGGGCAAAAATGATATGTATAATAGCATGATATTTCAAAAAGTTGTGGAGTTATTACAAAACTAAGTGGGAAGAGTTGCGTAGGTGATGAGAACAACCTGATTAGACGATCTGAGGGATGCGCTCTACCATGTAGCATTCTCGTTTCTATTTCTTTGAGAATGCTACAATTATATAATATGCTTATTCCGTGCTCTGATAAAGGGATCCTGTTGTCGTAGAACAACAAATGTTACATTTGGAGCGACTGCATTAAGCTCCAATTCCCGCTTCTTCAATCCTGGAAGTACGGGCTTTTAAAATGGGCACCTTTATGATTGAACAGACATTAATTTTTGTTCCAGGTAAATCGATTATAAGCTTTCGAAAGGCACCATTTTTGTTATTCTATGACTGCAGGAATCCTTTAGAATGAAGTGATGGATTGTGAATTTAGAATGAAGAGTGATTCATTCACATGGATAGACAGATGCTTCTCCTTTTAGTAATCGAAGTTAAGGCTACATAGACACTAGACCTGGTAAGTTCCATGCCGAGGAGCCAATTTATGCAATGACTATTGTGCGTGCGTGCGCGTTTGTGTGTGGATGAAAATGGGGATTTCAAGACTTGTGTAGCCATGTATGAATGATCCTTCATGCTGAGTCATTAAACCAATTTACCCCACCTGATTTAGCTGCAATGAAAGATCAAATGCAACTTGATTCCCAGACGTTTACACATTGCATTTGTGAAATTATTATTGAATATTATGCTGAATACTTGCTTTTCCTTGAACGACATGAAGCCTCCGCAGTTATCGACTTTGAAGAAGCCTCATGAGACAATTGTCTGTTAAGCTGAATCCATACAAAACGAGAAGGGCACTCGGTAGAGCGCATGTGTGTGTGTGTGTGTGGGTTACTTCTGGGCTGTGGGTGACGTCTTTGCTTAACCATATGCATGCATAATGCACTGTTGCAGACCTATTCTCAAGGTTGGTGGAAAGTTTTTATTCCTGACTTGTTTTCGGCACGACCCCGATTTTCTGTTTTGTCATCCTTCATTTGCGTGTTTGCAAATTTCAACTTGTGCACGTTATCACGACATCGTTGCAGAAAGATGCAAACACCTTTTAAGTTTTTTTTATTTTGACGCCAGTTCAGCCTGTATATTCTCTTTTGCCAATAACACCAGCAACTCTTCGGTCTCGAAGAAGCGCCAAGACAGGGCCTTGGCCGCATCCGCCATTTTGTCTTCCTTGCTGTTACAGGGGGCTGGGAGTGTGATGACAGATGGTTGAGAATATGATGACATTGCTAGACCAACAAACTTCACCTGATGGAATGACTTGGGGAAGCATCTTGCAAGAACTCTTTGCTGTCCTTGATAAATGTGGGGCTTCCTAAAGAGGTTAGGATTTGGCCACGAGAAGGCAGCACTTAAGACCTTCCAGCACAGGAACAGTTTGTAGTGTGAGTGAGGCACAAGTCTCCCATTAAGGCGCTGTCACACCTTGACGATTTAGCCAGCGTATGCCGACTTGTGAAAAATTTGTCTAAAACGCTGGCACACGTCGAATACGTTATGGGTAAGTTTTGTATACGTTAAAAGCACGCTGAAAACACTGCCATACGTCGTAGTACGCTGGCTTTCATCGTTGTACTTTGCGGTTGTCCTCAAATTTTAGCATGCTTGAAATTTTACGACGTATGCCAGCGTATGACTCACACATTCCGCTACTCTGGCCATAAGTTGTAGGCAGGCACGTTATGCAATCGTTGACACACGTCGACACACATTACTATTAAGTCACTCATAAGTCGAAACACGTCGAGGTAATGATTAGCGTACCAGAAACTTATTTATAACCTATGAGTAACGTGTTGTAGGCACGTTACACGATCATTGACACACGTCGAGGCACGTTATGTGATTGTTGACACACGTAGAGGCACGTTATGCGATCGTTGACACACGTCGAGGCATGTTACTTGTAATTTACTCATAAGTCGAAACACATCGAGGTAATGCTTAGCGTACCCAAAACTTATTTCTAACCTATGAGTAACGTGCTTTGAACCTATGTGCAACATACCTCCAGGCTCCAACGCATATTGATGTATGTAGACGTATTTGATTGACGTCTTCCGGACGACCACAGGACTTACTGAACGTGTTTCTAATTTACAGCTACCGTATTACAGTGGGACCCGCTTAATAGAATCACTTTGGGCCGGACAAATTTGATTCTAATAAGCGGGTGATTCTAATATCCGAGTTCACCAGAGTTGTGGAGTATCAAGCGGATCAAATGTCGAGTACAC